>VZUI01076343.1:0-49525 GCA_013401135.1 Cettia cetti
TTTTTTTTTTTTTTTGTTTTTTTTTTTTTTTTGTTTTTTTTTTTTTTTTGGTTTGTTTGTTTGTTTGTTTGTTTGGGTTTTTTTGGTTGGTTTTTTTTTTTTTTTTGATTTTTTTTTTCTTCTGTTTGGTTCTGTGGGGTTTTTTTGTGTACAGGCTTACTCTGCAGCTATGGGTTGTGACTTTCAGCGTGGCTGTGCCCTGGATTGCCCAGTGCTGGGGGGAGGTTTTCTACATGAATTGCTCTGTATAAATAAACCCATGACAACAATGATGAAAAATGCAGGCTTTTGCTGTAAAAGTGCATCAGCTGCTACTTATTTTTAAAGAATCCTTCCACCAAATCATCACAAATCACAGTAAAGAGGAAGGAGTGATGTAGTCTGACAATAGGATTTTTTTTTAGACAGACAAAAAGATGTTGTGTAGAGAAAAGCAGTAACTATACAGGATTCTAAAAGTCTGTTGAGCAATTGCCCCCTGGAAAGAATAGCTTTACAGCATATGCACAGAAGTTTTAACTCTTGGCTGCCCTTTAAACTAAGATAGTGTATTTGCTATCGCTCTGGCGTCTTTTGCCTTTTTCTAGGATGCTGAAGATCTGCTTTTATCCTCCCATGATGTACATTGGCACAGGCTTCTTCATTGCACCGTGATGCCTTAGAGCCAGAGGGGAAAACTGAGGATGGGAGGGTGTTAGGCTGAGGCTAGAAATAAAGGTTGTGTTGGTAGATGGGAGTGTTAGGTCTGGAGCAGGATCCTGGTGCAAAATAAAATACCCAGCACGCAAAGAGGGTTTCCATGACTGTAGGCTGGGAAAGGGCCTCAGCCAGGCTCTCCTTGTCCAAAGGTCTGGCACCTGGGAAGCAGGTAGGTAAGGGTTTGGTGTTATCCATGGCTGTCTGTGCACGTAGCACACACGTTTCACTGCTGAGGGCTGAGACAACTTTAAGGGTACTTGGCAGGAGGTGTTTATTCCTTGCCTGGATCCAGCATCCTTCATCAGCCCTGTCTCAACACCTGGAGGGTGCTGTCACACTGCACAGCTCCTCTGTTCAAGTGCTGCAAGATTTACTGGCTCTCCAGCTGCTGCTAATAATGATGCACTTGTCATGTGCTGTTTAATTAGCACAGAGCGTGAATCACAGTGAAGAGAAGTGAGGTACATGTCAGTTGTTTGTACCAACAATGTCACTGCAAACATAAAATAGCTCCATGTTCCAGCCATGCAGTACCACAGTCGCTGTTACTGCAGCCTGTGGCTGAATAAACACAGGGAGAGCAGGGCTGCCTTTTCCCTGCAGGCACAAGGAGCAATGGATTACCTGACCTCGGAGGCATGGATTTCTTTTCTCCCCTCTAGACTTGACACCTGCCTGGCTTTTGATACCTGTTATGGCAGGAGGACAAACAAAAAGCTCATTGCCTGTCTTGCAGAAGCAAAGCCAAGGGCGAAGCCTGCCGTCATCTTCCTTGATGTGTGTTGGCAGTGCTTGACGCCGGCTGGATTAGCTTGTTTAATTTGCTCCCTGTGCGGCTTTCAAAGTGATAACTGCATGAAAATGACTGGGCTTTGGTTAATACCAAAGGGCTCCTTATTCTGACATGTTGATTGGGGATACAGCTGCTCTGAGGGGTGCCCATAGAGCCCTGTTAGCTGTTTGGCTCGCTGCTGGTCACAGATGTGGCCAGAGATTGTCCCTGCCCGATGCTCTTCGGGCAAAGATGAGCAAACATTGCATCCCTGTGCTTCAGAGATGATGGGATGAGCCAAGTGCCCTGATGTCACATGGCAGATCTGTGGCAGCTGTCTCCTGAATCCCAGATGGACCCACGGTTATTTTCTGTCCAGGCACCTGGCATGCCTAGTGATGTGGATGTCTTGTGGCTTGGCTTTGACTTGTTACTGTGTACAGAGCCCTGCAGTCCTCCTTCTCACTGCTTACAGCACCCAGGTCAGACCTCCTGCTTGTGCCTCCTCCCTTTCCAATGTGCCAGGTCAGCTATGAGAGAAAAACCCCTTGGCCCAACAGCTGAGGAGCCAAGTTCCTGGTGATCTTTGTGCTGGGATGTGTCAATTCACTACTAGAAAAAAATAAACTCCCCCGAATGTTCAGGTGACAGTTGTGTTGATGAGCTTTTCAGTGCTGATGGCTGGTGTGTTAGCTGGTGCCTGCAGTTTTGCCTGCACCTGAAAAACCTTGTGTATTTCACAGAGGATGAATTTGCACAAGAAGAAAAAGTAACAAGGCTGCTGCCAGCCTGTGGATTTCAAATGGCTTTAGGAAACATTGCCTTTTAAAATGACAGACAAATACTGTGGGTAAACTGGTGATATTTCAAAAAGGCATCTGAGTGAAAGACCTAAATGTTTTTCAAAGTATTTAGTGGTGCTTTCTACTCTTACAATTTGTGCACTGTAGTACTGAAGTCATAATACTAAATTGGTGGAGGCTAAATATTGTCTTTTCAAGGAGTCAGTAGGCTCTGGTGAGGCTGCACCTTGAGTATTGTGTTCAGTTTTGGGCCCCTCACTACAGGAAAGACATTGAGGCACTGAAGAGAGTCCAGAGAAGGGCAGTGGAGCTGGTGAAGGGCCTGGAACACAAGTTCTGTGAGAAGCAGCTGAGGGAGCTGGGGTTGTTTAGCCTGGAGAAAAGAAAGCTCAGGGGGATCTTATCGCTCTCTACAACTGCCTGAAAGGAGCTTGTAGCCAGGCGGGGGTTGGTTTCTTCTTCCAGGTAATAACGAGCCATAGGACAGGAGGAAACAGTCTCACGCTGTGTCAGGGGATGTTTAGATTGGATATTGGGAAAAATTTCATCATGGAAAGTTGAGTCATCATCCCTGGAGGTTTTTAAAAGATGTGTAGATCTGTCACTTGGGGACATGATTTAGTGGTAGCTTGGTAGTGCTGGGTTAGTGGTTGGACTTGATGATCTTGGAGACCTTTTCCAACTTAAATCATTCTATGATTCTCATTCAAATCCTGCCTCTGTCTTAGCCCTGTTACTGCAGCTACTTATCTCAGTACAATTAATCCCTGATTTAACTTTGTGCTGCATGGTTGGAGACCTCTGAGATGTGTCACCACCTTGGGGAGAAGTAAGGAGTGACTTCACTGGATGCCCATTGTGGGTACTCCATTGGGTGCTACCTTCTTTGTTGGCTGTTAAGTGCAAAGCAGATCAGTGCCTGCTTTCTGTCTCTCAGGAAAAGAGTGGTGTGCTGAAGTTATTTTTCTCATCATTTAGCTTCATTGAAGACCTTATAAGCTTACGCTGGTGTAAATTTGGTTACACAAAGAATATCAGAAAGCCTTTGTTAACTGTGTGCCCACTGCAACTTTTCCCTTGGAGGGGGAAGCTCTTGGGTGTTGCTCGGCCCAACTTTGGATCAGGTTCCTGCAGTGCTGCTGTGTCCTGGACAGAGGCAGAGCCCTTGCCCAGGGTCCTCCAAATCAGAAGTAGCTGTAGCCACGGGGCTTTGCATGTGGGCCACACAGGGAGTCTGAGCCACCCATCCTCTGGTGGGGGTGCATAGACAGTCATAGGTCAGCTCCTTGTTTTGGGAGTTGATGTCCTGCCAGCTACAATTAGGGAGCTCAGCAGGTAGTGCTGGGATGGGATGTTTGGCCTTTGTGCTGTGGTGCTGACGGGATGCCTGATGCTTTGAGACAATGTTGTCTGCACATTGTGGTGGTGCTGGTAAACACTGAACCCTGCTTGAATAGTCCAAATACCGTAGCAGTGCTGCAGAGCACTTGAAAAATGACATCACATGCAAAACAGTGGCCAAACTGGGAAATTAGACTTTGCTTTTGGCAGGCAAAGAGGGCAATGAGACGAAGCACAGAAACAAGCTTTTAAAGAATTTTCTAAGCAAGACTGGCTTGGGTAACCAGTTTTGCCAGGGAGGATCCTTTCATGTGTTTCTACCTGGAATATTAAATAATCTGATTTTAGGATGAAATTGCTTGCTTCTCTGCATCATGTTCTGTTTTGGTCCTTTAATGCTGTCAGGAGTGGGAGAAGAGAAAAGCTTCATCCTAAGTTCTTTATTTAGGCTGTCTGGTCTCCTCCGCAGGGTGGGCTGGCACTGTCCTGGCTGCTGGTCTGTGCCCATGTAATGACTTGCTGAAGGGTGTCACAGACAAGCTCTGCTCATAGCTCCCTTGGGGCTGCTCAATCCCACCCCTGAGGGCTGCACAAATGGACAGAATTGCCAGTGAGTAGGTGGCTTACAGACTTCTCTTGCTTCTAGTTCTCTAGTCAGGGCTCAACAGTGAGCCAGAGGAAGATGCAACCTGTCCCTCTCTTCTAAAAGGAAGAGGGGTTTTATGCTGCGTTTTTGTTTTGTCTCTCATGTGGAAGAAGTTTGGACATATTCTTTCAAAAAGCTTTCTTTCTAAACCTCAGTCAGGCTGAAAGCTAAGTTTCTGGAGAGAAGTCATGGATGGAAGGGATGGAGGGGATGTGCACTTCAGATTTACAGAATTTCCTGGACCCTGGTGCTGGCTGGCTGTATAATCATGTTTGGTGATGGCACATTTCTTTCTTGAAAGTTGTGATTTTCACGTATTTTCATTTCCAACATACTTCCAGTTATTATTATTCATAGGTAGCATGTGCAAACTCAATAATGGATTTTGTTTAATAATATCAGGCGTATGGCTAAACGCTCATATTTTGTCATTGCCATAACCTATTGTCCTCCAGTTCTTTCACAAGTAATTTTTTTTTTTTCCTAAAAGGTTTGGAGCAGGGGGTGACTATTTTTCACTGGTCATAGACAAACTTTATGAATTTTCATATCTGGTATAAATTCAACCATGCTCATGCAAAACATGGCTAAATGCAGTCATGCAGAGGAAGGAGGGGTGAAAACCCCCCACTTCTCTAGTAGAGAATTTGCAGTCCCTGTAAGTAAACGCCAGTGAAAAGGAGACTGAGCTGTGCGAAAAACCATGAGTGGAATGGGGTATAAACCACTCTGTCTGTCATAATCCTAGTGTTTTACAAGAGCTGATTGCGAGATCAAACCTGCTCAAGAACAAAACAAACAAAATGAAAACAAAAAGAAAAATGTCTATTGTACATCCAGCTGCCTCACAGCTCCTACTTGCTGTAAAACCTGCCAAAATCTACCCAATGAGACCATATAGCACTTTCCACTAGCTAGAGAAAGCTGAAAAGGGACTTTTTACGAGGGCATTTAGGAATAGGACAAGGGGGAATGGCTTTGTACTGAAAGACAGTGGGTTTAGATTAGGTATTAGCAAGAAATTCTTGACTGCAGGGGTGGTGAGGCACTGGAACTGGGTGCCCCAAGAAGCTGTGGATGCCCCATCCCTGGAAGTATTCAGGACCAGGCTGGATGGGGCTTTGAGCAACCTGGTCTAATGGAAGGCGTCCCTAGACCTGCACACCTTTCATGGAACCCTTGGAATGAGACAGTCTTTCAATCCAAACTATTCTGTGATTCTGTGTTTATGCAGGAGATTGTACCTGGGATCTGTTGCTGTTAAAAATGAAACAACCTCAGACAACACTGGAAAAATATCAAAACTAAACAAAAATAACTTTTTTTCTTAATCAAAATTGTATTCCTTCCTTTCATTGTTGTCTTTTGTGTGGCCAGGCCAAGAATTACTCCATGAGTCATGCCTGTCCCATTGGAAACAGCAAAGGAATACGTGATGTCTGTCAGAGGCACCGTGGGAAGGCAGGGGAGGGTGGTGTTGTGATAAGCGACGTGGTGACCCCTGATCTCTTACGTAGGTACCAGTTCATCATGCAGCATTAAAAGCTCCTTCATGGGAGTCCTGGTCTGGCCACAAGTCCTGCTGGGGCATTAAAGGGCCTGTGGATGGATTAAAGGAAGAGTCTGACAGGGATATGCATTACTCTGGGGAAAAGCTATGAGCCAAAATTAGCGCTAGAGTTAGGCATCCTACGAGAGTTTCACAAATTCAAATGACCATCTTCCCACTCTGCAGGCTCTCTTTAGCTCGTGATCACAGGCGTGGTAGGTGAGAGATGCTGTATTTATAGCTTGAAAGTCAATTACTTGGGGATATGCCTCACAAATGGCAAATCTGCTAAAAGATTTGTGTTATTAAGCTGCAAATGTAAATACTTTAATAAAAGGGACGTAAAAAGAAGTGCATAGATGTTGACAGGGTTTTGTACCCACTCTGTCTGAGTGTAACTTATGTTTTCATTAATTTGCTGGGGATTTGCATCAAGCAGGCAGTCTTGAGCTTGAAGACTGCTGAAATCACTGATTTGTTACCCATATTCCTTCTCTCCCAGACTTGCTCTTCAAGCCTGCTCTTTCATCTCAAAGGGAAAATAAAGTAGGTATTCAGAGACTGAAGAAGGTGCTTAAAAACTTCCACATTGATGGGGTTGTAGCTGCAGCAGGCAGCTTCAAAGGAAGGCTTTTGGTCACTTTTCCAGGATGTGATGCCAACCCTGCTCAACCAGACAGGAGAAGGATCATGGAGCCACCTCTCTTATTCTGGGGTGGTAAGCTTAGGAGAGCATTTGGTGTCCTTGTAAAATGTCTGGGATCTCTGTACAGGCAGCACTGTTGGGTCTGGTGGTGATTTGGCTGTCAAGACCTTGAGGTTCCTTTTGGCACAGCATTTGCTTCACCCTGCTGTAGCCAGCCCTGTGGTCCCTGTGGCCATCATGGCCATGCTCCCAGCAGAGCTGCCAGGATAGCTCACCACGTATTTTGCCTGGGGCATGGCTGGCAGGGCACGGTGGTGAGGGAAACCCACAGCCCTCCTCCTCCTACAGAGCTCATCTCCTGTATGTCACTCTGTCACTTTCCCAGCAGCGTTGCCTTTTCTAAAAGTAGTATAAATCTGTTTGTATTCTGTATTTGAGAAAAGGGAAAAAAAAAGCAATGGGAAATAGAGTGAATTCACTGTCTGTAATCTTACACATTTTTTGGGTTTGTGAGAGTATCTGTGAAAGCAACCTTCCTACACTGAATCAAACACTGTCCTCTCCTCCTGGGCAGCTCCTAACTGGGTAACAGATTTCACTGGGAGGTGTTTCTTGAGGGCAGATCTGCCTCTGAAGTAAGTTCCTCTCATAAGGTCTTCTCAGGCATCTCTCCTCCCAAAACAAATGAACAAATTAAAATCCCTCCATCCTTTCACTTCATGTTACAGAGAGAAAAGGGGAAAGGATAGATCCCCAGCAGATACTGGGGATTCTGGCACCACATGATAGGGCAGCTCTCATGCTTCCTTAACTGTTGCTCTGGTGCTAGCCTTATGCAAGTGTGACTGCTCTTGAAGACAGAAGATCACATATTTATGGCAGTGCCATCATATTAAAAATAATGGTGTAAAATTATGCATTCAAGTTGAGAGCTCAAGATTATTCTCTTTTTATACAGCTTCTTGCTTTTTATGATTTCACAGGTCACATAGCAAATTCAGTTTGACTCCCTAGTAAATATAAGTAGGCCTGTATGAATTGTACTATTTGATTGTGTTGACTATATTTCAGAGAGATTTTTGAAAATAATGTGCTTTGGCCTAACGTGGTTCCTACTGACGTCAACAGCAGAAGCCCTCTCTGGATTTCAGCAGTGGAGGGGAAGGGACACTTTTGCTTTAGCAAATCCAGTCTTCAAAACATTGATGGAGAGTAAATACCCCAAATGTGCTTAAACTAATGCTTTTCCCATGTTTGTGCCATGACCACTGCTGTAGCTCACTTGCAAGAACTTGCAGCAAGGTGCTCCTGGTAACCTTAAGTGTTGTAGGTCTCTCTTCCTTTCTTTTCTCCCCCACCTTAAACCATACCTTGTTCTTTAAGTCACACACAGGTTTTTTCTCACCACACAGCTGCCATACTGGTCGAATGTCTTTTTTGTTTTTCATATTCGCTCCGATGATTTCACTGAGGGGTTGTGTAGCTGACACCTCAAACATGGCACTGCTTTGCCAGGTATTGCTCAATAAATGCAAATACAGCTCAGAGGCCAAAGTGAGGCAAGGTTCTTGTGGCTTAAATCAATAGAACTTGGGAGGTATGTGGCATTTGTCATAACTCTTCAGGGTCCTTTATTTCTCCTTCGTGAATTTCTGAGCAATAATGCTAGAAATACATGTAGGGATTTCCTCTTCTCAAGTTAAGCAAATACCACTTTAGACACAACACTGCAGATCTGGGCCACAGGTTTTAAAAGGGAGTGGGTGGAGATTTGGCTATTTCTGAGTTAAGGCTAAGGTATTTTTTTGTTTTATCCTGCAGAAATATCTGTGCTGGCCATCTAGCCCAGCATTTGGTTTCTGACAGCAGCAATAGGAGAGGTTGCTTAGGGAGAATAAGAGTTCTGCTGCTGCTCATGTTCCCAGCCCTTGTACCCCACCAAGGGTCACAACTGCTGGGTTGGAGCTGCTGAGCCTATTAATCCCTTTAGGACCTGATACCCTTGGCTCTGTGAAACAAGCCTCAGGTACCTGGGCACTACAGACATCGTTTTGCACAGTCCTGCATTGAATGGCTGGTTTGAAGCCAGAGCCACGATTTTGCATTCAAAGCTCACATCTTATGTGAAGTGTAGCTGCACAGCAAGTGCTCGTGGTGTTAACAATCCACTTCTTTCTTGCACAGTGAGTTGCTGACAAGTCCTCCTGCTGGTCTTTCAAGGGAAATGGAAGAAATTGAAGTTTAAGTATTGAAAAAACTCCACAGTGTTGGAATATATGAGAGGTGGCAGTGTTATTGCAGAGCATGTATTCAGCTGATGTGAAGGAGTGATGAGCTAATGCTCTTACTTTCTGGTCTGGGAGGTGACAAGGAGTGAGACAAGTGTTATTTGAAAACACTTTGAAGAGGGAACTGGCATAGCTCCTGTTTCATTGCTCCTGTTTCATATCTCTGGGTGATGAATGAAACTGCTTACAAATTTGTCTTCCTTCTGCCATATTCCCACCTTCTGCACATGTTTTTGGACTTCTTCCCTCCTCTACAAAGAAGGTCCATAAACCATCCCAGGAGGCAGCTCTGGGAGCAACACTGCTTAAAATACTGGTTGAGGAACTTAGGGAAGTAGAGGGCTGCAGTTTTGCATCCAGCACACAGTTTTATGTGAACAAACATGTATCTTGAGGAAGCATTTGTTCAGGACTGGAGTCCTGGCTGCTCTTCATGGTCCCTGGACTTGAGCACTGGTTCAGTGCTCGCAGGTGGGCAGAGCTGAGGTGTGTGACTCAAGTTTAAAGCAGAATAAAAACTCACATGCATCTTGAGCTTTGTTAAAGACTCTTCGGAGTTCAAAGAGGAGGTTAAGTTATGTGCACAAATACGGTCATGTTAAGTATTTTTCTTGTCAGATCAAAAGGGATTAGAAATGTTTTTTGTCGTGTGTGTAGTTTTTTGTCATTCTTAGATAATTGTTTCTTTTATCTTCTTGATTCAGGCCTGCCTGGAAAGGCCCTTTTAGGGTCCTCTTGCCTTTGGCTGATCTTTGTAATGCTCTCAGTGAAATGGGAACTGGAGCATTCATGAGCTCCATGAATGTGCTGGTGGCCCCACTGTGCACTCATACATAAATGCATGGTACAAGGCCACCAGAAGCTCCAAAAGCCAATATTTGAAACACATAACCCTGGAAATTCTGCTTCCCTTGCTGTCAGAGAGTGAGCAGTGATACCAGCATATGTAGGTCTATGACAAAGTTGTGGTTAGCCATAGTTATCCTGAGCCTCATTTTCATTTGGAGAAGGATTATTTTGCAAATTGGCAACCTTATTGCTTGTTATAACTCACTCCATGGGGTCTGTTTGGGCTCTCACATCCTGAACAACCACCATCTAGTGAGTCCTGGTCACATTATTCTGTCTAAGTGGAGTAGAGCAGGGTTTCTCATCAGTACTCCTCAGCGGATTGTTTTCTGCTCCAAGTTGATCAACTGGTAAAAGGGAAGGAATATGCTAATAGGGAATAGAGAAAGGAAGAGGAAAAAGAGTTCCCCAACACCTTACAAGATCAGTTTTTTTGCTCCACAGAATACACTTTCACTGGAAGCAATGATGAGGGATTAGTGATTCACGGCCTGGTCTGATCCTTATGTCATCCCCTAGGTGATACAGTTATGTGTGTCAAAACACATGCCTGATTAGTATCTTCCTTCAAGCTAGGAGAATTCGGAATGACTGACAGGGATTTTATTTGAAAATAAAAAGTTAGTTGCTGTTTTCTTCCCTGAATCTTGAGATACTGGTAGGGTTGATGCTAAGCATCACTGAACAATAGACTGATTTATAACTCTAAGTATTATCACACCAGCTACACTAAAATACAAAGACTAACTGACACCACTTCCAGGAATCTTAATGAGCAGGCACAACCAGAAGGGTAAACAGAAATAAATAGTATAGGAATTCTCACTCTGGAAACAAGCATCATCACTTGCTGATGGTCCACAGAGTTGGCTGAGCTTCTTGAGCTGGCTCAGCTCCTTGTCACTAGCTGTTAAACTACATTCAAAACAGATTAAAAAGATTTTGGAGCTATTCCTTATGTTAGTTTTCATATAAACAATGGCTTTTCCAGTTTGCTGGGGAGAAGCTGCAGATGGCACAAAGATTGGTAGAGGGGCAAGTGATGGAGCTCTGGAGAAAAGTGATCCTTTTTCACAGAGGACCAAGACTTAAAAATCTGTTGTAGATTCTTACAGCTGGAACGCTCTAAATTAAAACTAAATTAATAACTTTTTACATTTCTCATGCAGGAAAGCAGGGATGAAGACTCCTCTAAGACCCTTAGTTCTTATTTCCACAATATTGTGCCTGGTTTCTATTACAATTTTGTTGGAGTCAAGCTGCTTTCCCAAAACATTTCAGTTACAGAAACTCCATATTCCAGTTCAACATTCTTCTCCTGGCTAGTGCCGGTGAATTATGCTAAGGATTTTTCAGCTACACTGAGTAGTGTGAATTACCTTTTTAGTGTGCCCCAATGAAACAAAGGATGTTTTTGCAGCCATTTGCAAAGTAATGAACACAGAGAAATGCAGAGAAACCTTACAGAATGACTAATAATATTGCGGAAAGTAGCAACCCTTAAAAGGATTTAAGCTGTAAGTGAACACAAGCTCCAATCTGGTAATGTGGCAGAAAGTCAAATGAGCCTCTTGAGCATATATACAGGGAAATTAAGGAGTGGACAGCAGTGATTTATGATCATAGAATGCTTTGAGATGGAAAGGACCTTAAAGATCACCTAGTTCCAACCTCTGCCATTGGCAGGGATATCTTCCACTAGATGGGGTTGCTCAGAGCCCCATCCAAGCTGGCCTTGAACACTTCCAGGGACGAGGCTTCCACAGCTTCTCTGGACAACTTGACACCTTCACAGTCAAGAGTTTCCTCCTAATATCTCACCTGAACCTGCCCTCTTTCAATTTAAAGCCATTCCCCCTTGCCCTATCACTCCCTGCCCTTGTATTTCCCTCTACAGGTTTCTCGTAGGCTCCTTTAGGTACTGGAAGGTTCTCCAGGGTCTCTCTGGAGCCTTCTCTGCTCCAGGCTGAGCAACCCCAACTCTCAGCCTGTCTGCACAAGAGAGGTGCTCCAGACCTCTGAGCCTCTTTATCACCCTTCCCTGGACTCATTCCAATAGCTCCACATTGTTCTTATGCTGATGGCCCCAGAGCTGGACACAGCACACCAGGTGGGGTGTCAGGAGAGCACAGTGGAAGGGAAGAAGCCCCTCCCTTGACCTGCTGGTCACAGCTCTATGTCCTGCAGCCCAGGACATGTTTGGCTTTCTGGGCTGTGAGCACACATTGCCAGGTCATGCTGAGCTTCTCACCAACCAACACCCCTGGGTCCTTCTCCACAGGGCTGCTCTCTGTCCACTCTCCACCCTGCCTGTATTTGTGCTTGGGATTACCCTGACACAGGTGCAGGATCTGGTCCTGGGCCTTGTTGAATGTCACAAGGCTCACACAGGCCCACCTCTCCAGCTGCCAGGGTCCCTCTGGATGGCATCCCTTACCTCCCACATCTTGACCACACCCCATGGCCTGGTGTCATTAAACCTGCCCTCGATCCCATTCTCCGTGCCACTGACAGAGTCATTAAACAGTGCTGGTTCCAGTTCCAGCTCCTGAGGAACACTTCTTGTCACTGTCTCCACTTCAATATCAAGCTGCTGATCACAACTCTGCATCTGATCATCCAGCCAATTCCTTTCCCACTGAATGGTTCATCCGTAACATCCATGCCTTATAGGTCCAGCTGGATGATGTCAGTTTCTCTTCTCTTATCCACCAATGCTGTAACTCCATAATACAAAGTTATCAAATTTCTCAGGCACAAATGTCCCTTTAGTGAAGCCGTTTTGGCTGTCGCTAAACACTTCCTTATTTTCAATGTGCCTTAGGAGTGTCCAGGAGGATCTGCTCTGTGAGCTTACTGGGCACTGAGGTGAGACTGACTGGCCAGTAATTCCCTGGGCCTTCCTTTTTTCCCCTTTTTAAAATGGGAGTTATGTTTCCTTTTTCTCATCAGTGGGAACTTCAGTGGACTGTCACCACTTCCCAGCTGTGATCGATAGTGGCTTAGACACTTCATTTGCCAGTTCCTGCAGGACCCACAGATTTGTCTCATTAGACTCCATGGACTTGTGTTCCTTCCTCCATCCATCTAAAGTTCCTTAGATGTTCTTGAACCTGATCTCCACTGGTGGCTCTTTGTTCTTGCAGTCCCCACCTTTGCCTTCTGTGACTTGGCTGGTGTGGCTGTAGCACGTGCTGATGAAGGCTGAGGCAAAAAATTGTTACCTCAGCCCTCTCCATGTCCCAGATAACCAGGTCTCCTGTTTTCTTCTGGAGATGGCTTTCATTTTCCCTAGGCTTCCTTTTATCACAGATGTACCTAGAGAAGTTTTTCTTGTTGCCTTTAGCATCCCTGGCCAGAGTTGATTCTATTGGGGCTTTAGCTTTCCTAACCTAATTGCTTAGACAATTTCTCTGTATTCCTCCCAAGCTGCCTGTCCTTGCTTCCATCCTCTGTGGCTTCCCTTTTGCATTTGAATTTGTCCAGGAGCTCCTTGTTCATCTACCCTCCTGCTAGTTTTCTCTGACTTCCTCTCTTTTGGGCTTTTCCTGAGCTTGGAGGAAGTGGTCCTTGAATATCAACCTCCTTTCCATCCAACCCCTCTTCCATCATGGGGTTTACCCCAAGGATCTCTACCAAGAGGGTCCCTGGGGAGGCCAAAATCTGCTCTCCTGGAGTCTGGGGTCCTGCTTGCTGTGCACTGTTCTTGCTGCCCTAAGGATCTTGAGCTCCACCATTTCATGGACACTGCAGCCAAAACTGCCTGGCAGAAAGGGCCACTTCCAAAGCATTGGGATCATACCTTGTTTTTGTGTAGCCTCAGTACACACCAGATATGCTTTTTTGGTGAGCCTGCACAGTCTGATCACCTGCTTTCACCACTGCTGGTTAGACAGCAGGCAGTGAGACAGCCAAGGATGGACAGCAATGGGTGATGTGGTGGAGGTTTACCCACCACGACCTTGAGACTTGCAAACGGTCTACTGCAAAGAATCAGGGAAAATGCTTCTGCCTCTTGGGGAAAGGACTGAGATGGCATTGTTTTATGCCTCTTGATAACCTGCCAGTGAGTTTTATTAACACTAGTCTCACAACGAGGTCAATCAATCAATCAATTTCCATATTTGCAGCATATTTGCCAGAAATGCCTTAAAGCACTTTCCAAAAATACAGACGTCTCTGTGAAGTCTTTACATAAACAGGAGGGCTGGTGAGGGGGAAATCAATGTGATTTTTATGTATGTATTGATATTTCATGCTATACTTTATCTGTAAATGGGTAGACAGATTTTATATAATATATATGACCTTATAAAAAAGCATGCAGCTGTGATGCAGCCTTCTACTTGCCCTTTCTTTTCCACCTGCTGAAAGGTCATTGTGTAATTGCTGAACAGCACAAATTACACTTCCTCCTGGCTGGAGAAAGCAGTGGAGCTCTTACCTCTCAAATGTCCTAATAATGATGCAGTAAAACAGCATTTAAGTCTTTAAAAATGCTCATCAAATGGGCAGACTGAGGTCTCAGATAATATGCCAAAGAAACCTTTATATTCAAATTATCTGTAGAATAGTACCATGGTGGGTCTTTAACCAGGGCAACAATATTTAGGGAAATAGGCCAGCTTGGACTTGAAGTAATTCAGATTTGTAAAAAAATAGTGGACTCTCATACAGGAGTGAAACAAGAAACTAAAGGAAGAACATTTGATTCAGGATGATACTGTTTCTTGTGAGGTCTCAGTAATATCTATCATTGTGCATATCCAGATTCCTGAAAGAGGCAGGAGATGATAATTGAGCCATCTATAATAGTAACAGGGAGTTGAACAATAAATTCTATGCTCAGTCAAGCATGGCTTAGTTTCTGCCTAAGTTTCATTTTCAGCAATTGCTAGACAGTCAAGATTTAACTCCAGACAAGCAGAGGTAGGACCTGGATTGCATAAAGAATTATGTGTTAGTCATGAGAATTACAGCGTGATCTATTATTAGAGCAACAGAAAATAGCCTTGTGAAGTAAAGGAGAGGCTGAGAAGCAGAGAAACAAGACCTGAGAGGGATCTCACTGTGTCAAAATTAAAGGAAAATAGCAATTTTCCCTTGTGGAAAACATATTTTTAGGCTTTTCAGGTGAACTTGGCAGTGTTAGGTTTATGGTTAGACTCTGTGATCTGATCCCAGAGGTCTTTTCCAGCCTAAATGATTCCATGATTTTATTCTGCGAAGTGCTGCCTCACAAATAAGAAGGCTTTCCTATATCCAGATGTGTTTGGATTTCCTGCCTCCTCTTGGGGGTGGATGGCCCTAACCTTTCCAGGTAGCTGAGCATGGATTTGCTCCTTATCCTTAGAGGCATCAACTCCCTTTGCTTGGGAGTACCTCTGTGGCCTGCTGTTGCACTGGGCCAGGTGCCCTGTTGATAGAGGGCCAGATCCTCACCCCTGGGCTCGACTTTACAGCTTGACCTCAGGACAGCCTTGTCACTCTGGACTGACTTGGTGGTCTGGACTCTCTGCAGACCCTGGTTACAACTCCTGCATGGTTGCTCTCAGGGCTGGAGTGCCAGGCATGTTGTCCTGTTGGCCTCAATTTATCTGTACCTCTCTGAAACTCCTCCCACTTCTAAAGTGAAACATTTTAGTGGGATCTTGTCCAGGCCTGCAGCATCACTGTTAAGTTCATTTCCATCAAAGATCGAAAACCTTATCTTTGAGTTAAGCAGCCTTTGAGTGTGTGATCACACATTTGTATTGCCAGGCAAGACATTCCAAAACTGAAGGCTGACCTGGCACAATGAACTTCTCCAGTGTACCTTTGTAATGGGAAAGAGTGCACTCAGTTGTGGAGTTGCAGGTTTGTGTTTTTTGGGGTGTTGTTTTTTTGCTGGTTTTGGTTTTGGTTTTTTGTTTGTTTTGTTTTTGTTGGGTTTTTTTTTTTTTTTTTTTTTTTTTTTTTGGCAGAAATCGCTGCAAAAATATTGCCCTTTCTTACTTATAGAAACTTGTAAAGAGATTTTTGACAACTTTTGCCTTGGAATGGGCCAAGAGTTGGCAGCTTGATATGGGTGCTGTTGTAATGGGTATCTGCTATGGACTTCTTGATTAGGAAGAAGTAATAGATGAGGCCTTCAGATGAATGAAAGAAGCCTCATGCTCATAGGCCCTCGTCCTCATGGGGGACCCACACAATAGATTGTGGAATAATATAGCAGGGCACAAGCAATCTGGGAAGCTTCTGGAGTATCCTAATGACATTTCTGGCACAAGTAGTCAAGGAGCCAACAGGGAAAGGTGGACCTGATAAAGACAAGGAAGAACTAGACTGAACTAGCTAAGTCAAAGTCAGCCTTGGCTGCAGAACCATGAGATGGTGGAGTTCAGGACTCTGAGAGGAGGGAACTGGGCAACAAGTAGCCCTGGATTTCTGGATAGCAGATTTCAGCCTAAGAGAGCTGATTGGAAGAATCACATAGGACATGGCCCTGGAGAGATAAAAGGTCCAGAAGGTCTGGGTCATACTCAAGGATCACTCCCTTAAAGTTCAAAAAGAGACCATTCTGAAAAGAAGGTAAATGAACAAAGGGCAGCAGATGTTTTTGCTTCAGACTTGACCAGTAAAACTAACCTGTGGGAATCCCAGGCCCCTGAGGCTGGAGGAAAAGTCTGGAACAAGGAGGACTTACCCTCAGTGAAGGAGGCTCAGGCTAGGGAGCACTTAACCACCCTGGACATGCACCCCTGAGAGCTGAGGGACCTGGCTGATGTCATTGCAAGGCCACTGATTATCTTTGATATGTCAAATGGTCATTATGACTGGGAGAGGTTCCTGAAGATCCTTTAGAGCTTCTGCATCAAGAAAGGCAGGAAGGACCTCTGAGAAACTGCAGGCTAACCTTCCTCACCTTGATGCCTGGGAAAGTGAAGGAGAAAAACTTCTTGGAATGTATTTCCTAACACATGAAGGGACAAGAAGGTCATTTAGAGTTGTCAGTGTGGATTGATTTATAAAGATGAAATCACCCTTGAGCAACCATTTTGCCTTCTACAAGGTTATCACGACCTTGGTGGACAAGGGGAAAGCAGTAAACCAGCAGCTTGGTTTGTTGGGTTTGGTTTTCTTCAACTGTGAGGGTACTTAAACACTGGGACAGGCTGCCCAGAAGGGTTATGGAGTCTCCATCCTTGAAGATATTCTAAACCCAATGGTAACCTGCTGTAGCTGATCCTGCTTGAGCTGGGGGCTTGAACTAGATGATCTCAAGAGGTCTCTTTCAACTTAAGCATTTCTGTGTGGATTTATTCATCCTATGTAGATCTTGCAACTGAAAAATATCTCAATCTATATTGTGACAGTCAGCAGCAACAATGAATTAAATAAAATAGGTTATTTTCTAAAGCTATTATACAAATTGCATTGGAGTCATTAAAAATTCCCATTGATTTCAAAGGGCTTTGGCTTAGTTCCAATACTCCCTATTTAAATAACTATCTAAATGGCCTGATTTTCACAAATACAGGGAATGCAGCTGCTCCAAAGGGCTTCACTTGGCTTTGATCAGACTCTAATTAGTTGTACTTGTTTAAAATGTTTTTAAAAAGTTTGGAAATTTTGTGGGTTTTTTTCTCCTCACAGTCAACAAACTCAGTAATTCCTGGAGGGATATAGCTTAAACTTTCCCCAGAGCTCAACCTTTTATATAAAATAACTTCATACAAAATATTTCTACAAAATACAACTGTGAGTATGAAAAACCAGCAGCATGGTAGAGAGACTGTTCTGTAATCATAGAAACAATGATTTTGGTGTATCAGGCTTGTAAGGGCAAAATTCTGGGGCAAAGAGGGTTGGAGGGTATTGTCCAACAATGTGTTCCATGTCAGGTATCAAGAGATGGGAATGACTGGAGATTGAGAAAGAAGCAGTGGATCCCTGTTTCTTATAAGTGACAGCTGTGTGGGAGACTAATTCCAGTGACGGATGGTTTTGCCTTCTACTTAGTCAGAAGGTGCAGGATGTGTGAATGATGATGTTTCTGAAAAAGATTGGTAATATAATATTCTAGACTGACTTGAGATCTGAGATTTGTTATTGAAAAACTCAGATGGGAATGCTGAGACTGTTTTCTGAACACCGGGAAGCTGAGGTGCCGGAGGGAAAGTGATAGCAGTGACATTCAGGTGCAGTGTTCATCAGCTATTGTCATGCTTTATTAAAACCAATGAATTTAATACCCTTAACAATTACAGCAGTTATTAACAGCTTAGGTATGTGAAAATCTCATCCTTAATGCAGCTCACCTGGACAGCGTTTCCTGTTCTGCTACCAAAATGGGTGTAATATCTCTATAAATTATTTTGTCTTTTCTACATCTGAAATTATTAATCGGTTAAATGATTATATTAAAAACCAGGCCTTTAGCTCACAGGGATATATTATTATGAGCCATACTGTAGATCCTACTAAGAGGTCAAGAGTTTTCTAACATAAGTACAAGATGTTATTACTTGGGATTTTTTAAATACTTTATAGACTATATTCTATTTCAAATTATTCCCACATCTTAAGGTTGATACAGCCAGATCCTCTTGTGTGGTGTTGATTTCTTGTTTGGAAGCATTGGTGAGCATGGCTCCATCTATATTTCTTCCCTATCTGCTGCAGAAAGAATAAAAAAGGCTCTGATTGATGCATATGACTATGGGGAAAGACAAAGGGGGAATATCCAGCCTGGTTAAGTGCAAACTGGAAATATCAAACCAGACAGCTAGCTAACCAGAGAGGCAGATAAAAAAGTTATGGATAGCCACAGAAATATACTGAGAATTACACTTAGCTCAAATGAGGAAAGGCTCTAAAGAAGTGATGTCCCTCTTGAAGATACCTGAATGTCTAGGCATGAGATAAAGGAAAGATACATCTCCTAGTGAAAATTCAGAGTGTAAAGATAACCTTAAAATAGATACTTGTGGGTTTCTGTTGTAATAACAAGAAGTGGAAGAGATAACAAATGCTAGAAGAGGAAAAGGTTTGTTCTTTAAATGGTTAAAGCAGATTGTGGTGTGACTGGAGGGGACCAGCAGGAAGGGTGGAGAGCAGCAGTGAGTGCTTCCTTTTCCCTAGCCACCCCTGCCACTGTTATCCCACAGCAGGTAACTCATCTGAAACCTACCCTGAATTCATGTGCAGTAGCACATTGAAAATCCACGTGGTTTGTTGGTGTAGCTTGAGAAGTAACTTTGGAGCCTTCTCAAGAGAAAGCATATTATTCTGTGAAACAATTTGTTCTTGTTGAATAAAAAAACCAAAATTCCAGCATTCATCATTTTTACCATTGTAAACTCCAATGAAGCTATACATGTTTCAAATTTACATGAATGTCAAAGAGGGAAAGATACATTTTTGGCTCACAGACTTTAAGCTTGTTAAGAAGGCACAGATGCAATGACTGATAAAACTGAAGCCTACGCTTTCTTGCTTTGCTGTGGAAGAGAGGAAGTGGTTTTTCATCTAAAATGCAATACCACAAAGAACTAACTTTTTCCATGCCTGAGTTGTACAGTGTTCTTTGTAGCTAGATTCTTTGCACCTATGAAAAAGACTAATAAAAAGACTGCAATTGAAGAGATGTGTGCAGGATCCAGCTACTAAAATGAAGTAACCTTCATCTCAGTGGGGGCATTCCTCATCAGAGTGCTTCTAGGTTTCTTAAGATGGAGTGCTGTTCCTCCTCTCTACCTGGTTTAGCTGCTGCTGAGTGCAGCTGCAGGATATGATTACATAAGGTAGCTGTCAATACCTTGAGCTGCCAGGAACACCTGAATCCAGGGGATACCTGTCTGCTGCCATAAATTTCCATACTTCTATTCCTCCCACTCACCCCAATGGAAGAGTTGGTTCTACGTGCTGGCCTCTCTTTTCAGGAGCACCCAGGATATCTTGTGGGGAGAAGCTTTTGGATTTAAGGAGAAAGAGGATGCTGTGCTGGAAGTCTTTTGCTATGATCCTGTACCTGAAGGTAGTAGCTTACACAGGAAAAATTTTCAGGGAGGATGGACTCTCAGATGTGACCTTCTTTCTGCCCTTTAGCTTTGGGAAAGGTTGGGTGTGTGTGTGATCTAGGGAGGTAATCACAGAGCAGGAATTGCCTGGGGGCTGTCTCCCAGCTCCCAGAGCCAGCAGGATTCACCTTGATTTCTTACAGCAATCCGCACCTGCTGTGTGCTTGTGCTTCTGATCCCCCTTCAGTGATTCCTCCTTCCCACATATTGTGAAGGACCGGAGAAGTTGAGCTTCTGCTCTGGCACAACCACTCAGAGGGCCTTGGCTGAAGAGGGGGCAGAAATGCTCAGCAGGTGCCCTGTGAGCCTGTCTGGAGCATGCTGCAGCTGCCTTTGGCCTCTGATTGGTTTTCTTTCACATAGAAACTAAGCTGTTGAGAGGGGGAAGGAGAGAAAATCCCACGTACCTGGGCCACTTATAGCATGGAGGTGGGTGATACAGCAACGTCTTGTGGTTTAGATGAGGCCAGAGGGTAGGTAATATTGAGGCCCTTTATTTAGGAAACTGAAAACCTATTGGGTCTAATTTTAATTGTAGTAAGGCCTCATTACACTAATCAGAAGGGGTAAAAAGGTACCTTTTAATGGCATGAATTAGTTTCAGTTTTAAAGCACTACTTGAATTCATTCTTCAGTGTTGAAAAGTGAAGAATAATTGCATTGGCTTCTTGATATCACTGCTTGGTATATTCAGACCATCTACGTGCATGTTATCATAACTGGGCAATGGCTGCAGACCTTTGATGCATACATCAGAACTATGGAGCCTGACTTGAGGCTTCCAGAGGGCACCAGGATTAGGATTTTGTCTCTGAACATCATTTAAATTACCTTCTAATAGAAGGTAATTTAAAATTTTGAAAGAGAAATATTTGAAAGATGCAAATAGAAACTTTCTAGAAGCAAAAATCCCCTGAAGCCTCATGCACCGTTTCTCAGGTTATCTACATGGTTTCTTGTTCTTACACCAGCCTACTGAAATAAGGCATTCTAAGAGCTCTCCCCCAGTTTCCCTTCCCTACCCCAGCCCAGAGGTAGTGGTGATGTTTGGTATTTTGAAGTGCTTTAAGATCCCAGATGAAAGGTGCTGTAGAAATGCTAGAACTCTGTATATTTATACGTATAGGGAGATCTTATTCCCATGCTCCAGCTGCCCAGCTAGAGCGTAGCAAAAAATTATTTTCCCTCTGTGCCACTGGGCAGGGCTGGGATAGCAGGTAGAGTCATATTGCCACAGCTGTCTGTACGATTCAAAGGGCAATAAATCTTTTTACAAACAGCACAAAACCCCAACCCCACCTCCTGCAGGTGCAAGGTTTGTGTGTGTAGGTGACTTGCCATGCTAGAGCTGGGTGGGAATACAGGGCTGCTGATGGCTGGATTGCAGCAGCCAGGGGCCTGATCTGTTCCTTAGTGATGTGCTGCAGTCTGCTTTGGCTTTGTCTCAGCGCTGGGGTGACCCCCACCTGGTGTGGTGACATCTCGGGGTGTCACTAGCTGGCACTGTAGCTCCCCTGCCAAATAATCAGGGGCAGCTGGGCAGAAATACATGTGGAAGTGCCACATATCCAAGATGTACCATGCTAGCTGGAAACAACCCACAGGAATAACCACTCTGGCAATGGCCTGAGTGTGTGCATCAGACCTTCATGTGCCAGAGAATGATCCTGAGGTGATGGGGAAAAGCAAAGCAGTGGGAGACATGTTAATTGTCTGGGTGTCCTTACCAACCCTTCATCCTTATAATCAAGAGACCCAAGGGTTCCTAAGTATCTGCTGGTATCTGGCTTTCAGGAAGTTGGGGTAGTGGGATGCACAGACTGAGGACTAGGTTTGTTTCCACCAAACAGCCATGGAAAATGCTTGCTCCAAGGGTGTAAACTAGAGTGATTTACATGCAGGAGGCTTCTCACCTCTCTGTCTCCCAGATTTTAGCTGACTATGTAATCGACAAGGGTGTCAGAAAGAAGTCATCAGGCTTGGATTATCTTCTTGCAGGGAAAGCGTGAGCATAGATTTTGGAGATGAGCTACACCCTGCACTATGGTTAACCACATCAACGAGCAAAAAGTCCCCTTGCTTATATTAACAGAGAGATCATGCTTAGCATCCTACTTGATAAAGGCATGTTTTGCTAAGCCTGTTTTCTGTTTCGTTTTTTACAAAGGGTGTTGGGCCTTGCATATGTTGCTAGAGAAGTCTTGTGCTGCTGCTGTCGTAGTCCTTGGCCATTTCAAACTGGGGTGAGATGCACAGTATGAACCCAAGTGTCCTGGGGGTGGGCCAGCTGCTGGATCATGGTTTCTTCAAAGTGGGTGGCTTTGGGTGCTCTGATAATTTTGCTGTTTGCTGTTTTTTGTGTCCTTGATCCTAAACATAATAGTCATTATAACATCTGGCATGTGTAATGTGCTGTACATAGAACACAGGAATCATTTGCTTTTCTGCACTGGCAAGCAGCCTTCCCTTAGGATGGAGGGACTGTTATTTAACAACCCCAAAAAATACATATGGAAGCTGGAAGAGAAGTAAATATGAAGCAGGAAGCAAAGCTTTTTCAAGAACTGAAGAGGGAGGACTATTATTTAACACTCAGGGATGCTTTCTGTCCCTCGTGATCCTCCCCTGGGATCTTCTGGATCTGGGCTAGCCTTTCTCTTCACTTTAACCAAGGCTGGGTGGGTTCTGATGCAGTGAGTCCCCAAGAGAATTGACAAAGGCTACCCCGGAGTGTCAAGAGGGAGATTGCAGAGTGGCAGTTTTTGTCTTGGTGCCTGATTTCATCCAAGCTGGCACCACACCTGTACAAGGGAAAGAAAATCAGCCAGGCAGCTAAACTTGTACTTCCTTTTGATATAGCAATACATTTTGTTAGAAACAATCAGTCAGTTATAATCCTTATGCAACAGCTGCAGTTTCTCCTCTCAGCCTCTCACACTGTGCCATTATAAATAGATTGTCATATTCCTTGCAGCATTAAATTGCTTTCTACATTCCCAGTCCCTGGGAGAACTGATTGACTTGGGAAACCTGCCATTTTGGTAGCCCTCCAGAAAAAGTGATTACTTATTTTTGCATCTGTTGCCAAACCCCTATAAGTATGTTACCATTAAAAAGTCAGTATTTAACCACAATTACCATAAGGGGGTATTTGATATGACAGTTGTTTCCTGCTGTTTCTCTGCACACAAAAAGTAAATGGGTGGTTTTAATTAGAGGAGGGGGCCTTCCTAGCTATATCTACAATGCTTTGAACACACAATACATTCTTGCTTCTTTAACCAATACAGAGACTAAGGATTTAGAAGCACAGCCCACAAAAATCCCCAACCTAAGAATCCAAACAGAAATATATCTGTTGTAGGGAGCACACGAGCAAATAAATGTGAAATGCTTAAGGGTGGTGCTTTAAGTGGTGTGGTCGTGTGGCTTTGGGATGTCAGAGGAATAACAATATTCCCAGCATTTGCCTGTCCTGTGGCCCAGTGCAGAAATGTAAGCATGGCAGTGTGCTGGGCACTCCAGAATGGGGGATGTGTCTCTGTGTTTAGCAAGATCTATTGCCATAACGACCTGATCCTGCTTTGGTGAGCCAGTGAAAACCTCCCCACTGAGGTGAATATGATACCATAACCCTTTAAAAACCTTCTAAGACAAGACAAGGTCTCATGCTTAGCTCTGCAAAATAGGACACTTCGTGCTGCGTGGTTTTAATGAGGCAATGTCTGTTGCATTTTAATAGCAATCTTTTAGGCATTGGCCCAGACTGGAGCTCCTTCAGTGGCTGTTTCTACACTTAACGTTGAGTGCTTATTGATTAAAACCCAAACACAGCCTCAGAAGCAGGGAGCAGTCCAGCCTGACCAGGCTCTAGACTGATGCCCCCTCAGTGCTTGTTTTCTCCCTCTTTCTATCTAGTCCCATGAACAGCCGATTTTTCCCTGCAGAGGGAGAGATGCAGAGCTGTTCTTGTCTCTGTTTTCTTCTTCACCAACTCTCTTTCTAATCTGACTGCGTTTGGCAATTAAATGCCCCACGAGAAGGTGGGAGGTGGGCTGAGAACGGAGCTGAATCTCCCCTTCTAGGCCAACTGCTACAAAAAACCCAGTTAATACTCAAAGGCTAGGGGAGGAGGTGACATTCCTAAAGTGTCTTTTTTGGGAGTTGATGATCATAGGAGAGAGCCTGCTGGACTCATCTCTCAAGAAAAGTGAAAGATGGAGGAGACATCAAGTTTATAGCTGAGGTTTAGGGTGGATATTAGCAGGTTCCTCTAGGGCAGCTGTTACCATGCAAAGACTTTCTGATGAACTTGTGATCCAACAGGGATCTCATAAATGTATGTTCCTCCAGGGACTGGTGGCAGGTACAGACTCTGGTTTGGGTCACAGCTTTACACTTGGATGCTTCTCCTCTTTTGAGATGCTTCATTAAAGTGAAACCGGAATGCAGAGACCTCAGAGTGCTTTTTGGAACGGGTAAACATAGCAATTTCATAGTTTTGGATAAGGGCAGGATTTCTAAGGGTAGCCATATGTCTACCATCATCTGCTGTCTGTTCTTTTGTGAGGGGTCCTGTTTGACATGTATTTTAGTATTGGATTATAGACAACAGACTATTTCTTGATTGATGGTAGAGGAACATGGGCCAGAAATCATTTGTAATTGATGCTCACAAAAAGGTACAGATATACAAAATTCTATTCCTTTGAATTGAGTAAGAATTTAAAGTTACTTGCTAAGACGTGAATACCATTTTACGTCTGGTCTGTGGAGCGTTTTAGTAGGCTCAGCCTATTTAGATTGAGCAGATACTTATTGCATGCTAATCAGAGTACCTACTGATTTAGCACATCTAATGTTTTTCATCTAACTAATAGAAATCTCTTTAGTTGTTCTTTTCCTCCATAAATCCTTCTAGATCCTAAAGAGCCAGTGCTCTTTTTTAATATGCAAGTCCTTTCTCCTGAGTGTGAAGAGCAAGATTAAATAGGATAGTTACAGTATCACTTATAAAGAAGTAGCTCTATACTACTGAAAGCAGCTGGCTAGTAAGTACTGTAAAATCAGCATCCTTTTGTACTTTCAACCAGAGCATTAGGGAGCTTCATGCCATGGTGCACCATCAAATCCAGGTCTGGGATGACATGAATGCCAAGTTCCTAGAGTTTTTTTTCCCAAAGCAAGGAAGAGATCACAAACCATTGCATCTCTACTGTATTGCCCCTGTACTACCTTATTGCTGAGCTGCAGCGCCTTATCAGTACTTCCTTCTGTCATTCCCTGTTGCCAGACCTCTACAAAATGCCTGCAAAGCCTTCAACGTGAAGTAGGAAAGATGATGCCTGTCTCCAAGTTATGAAGATTGTTTACAATCCAAATATTTGAAGATGTTGCTAGTTATATTGTAACCAGAACCCGTGTAACTCAATGCTTTAATTAAAGGTTTCTGTTGACTGAAGCACAGATGATAGCTGATTTAAAAGCTGTTGCTGCAGCTAGGTTTTATCTACCTCTAAAGCTGACACCAGAAAACATGTAATTCAGAGCAAATATAAATTAAAAAAGAAAAAAAAAGTTACTGGCTGGTTGCTGTGCGAATTCAGTCAGCTATGAGTAGTCTGCCATAACAGGAAGACTATCTCTGGTGGTGAAAATGGCACTCTCTGAGAAAGCCTCGAGCTTGTATTTTCTTCTGTTTTGTGACTCTATGGTTTTAATCTCTCCCAGGACTCTCTGCCCACAGAAAACGCCATCTGAACAACTTTCTATGGGCTTTTCACAGCTTCCTACCTCTTCTGTGGTTTGGCCAATATTGTTGCTATTGGTCTTGGAGACTCAGTTGTGTAGTAGTAGGTAGTGAGGGACTCAGATTGGCAGTGCAAAGGCATGAGCTCAAACCTTACCAGCTTTCTTGTTCCTAATAAATGTAAGCAGAAATCTTCCCTGAGGAGGATTTTAAGAAGGCATCAGCTGCTCTGGAGATATATCCAAACCTCTGGACCTTTTTAGGTTTGCCCATCACTTCTTACAATTGGGAAAGAAATGCATGACTCTTTGAGGAAGGTATTTTAAGCTTATTTTCTTTAATCTTCTGGGTTCTGTGGTTTTGACTCCCCTGAGGTCATACAGATATTTTTAAATGAATTCTCACTGCTTGAATAACAAGAAAATAGCATCTTGGTTTTCAACTTCTTTATTCTTCAGCTTCATAACTTTGGGCACTCCTGAAGTGAAGCTGAAGTCGTTGGCCATTTCAAGAGTCCTTTTGTATTTACACTAATAACAAACCTTCTCCCTCAAAGAACATTTGCCATACTTCAAATGTTTATTGTTCAGCTGGGCCAGTGAACAGCTGTATTGAGCAAAGCCCCATGTGACACCCATTGCATTCCTGGGTGATTATAGAGTACTGCCAGCCCCTGTTCAATGTGTATGCTGCGGTAGAATCCACATGGCCCGGAGCACAGAGAAGGGGGAGGAAAAAGCCCTTGCAATCTAAGTATGAAATCAGTGCACAGGGATATGAAAAGCAAGGGAGAGGTCGTTGCACCCCTGGTAAAATGTCTTTTGTGCCTCCTTGCACTGAATCTGTGCCTGTTTCTTGACAGGAGAGCACTCAGCTCAGCCTGTGTGTTTGTGTGCCTCAGCACGGAGCCTTTGGAGCTGTTTTCCCCAGAGATGGCTCAGAGCTTTTCTCCAAACCACATTTGCATTGGAAAATGGAGTCTGTCAAAATATAACATGTTGTGGGCTCACACTAGCATTCAGGGGGTAGAAGGAGAGGACACATGGCTGCTTTGGGCATCTTCAGCTTGTTCTGAGTGGTGCCAGACTGGATTGATGTGACAAGATGAAGGCATTTTGTTTCAACCAGCAGTGCTCCTATTGCTTTTCACTTGGTCGATTGAAGTTGAAGGGAATGTTAACGTTAAAATCTAGCAAAGCCAACAGCACTTCACATTGTGGTATTGTAGAAGTGAGGTATTTCTGCACTTTTGAATTGATTTATTTTAAAATAATTTCTAGCTAACAGAAAAACTTAAAAGTTGAACTTTTTTAGGTTTGTTATGACACAGAGCTGGAAATGCTGGAGTTGAATGTGTCCCTGAAACAATATCATCTTGCTCTGACCTGTGCCAGATACCAGTGTCTGAAAAATTAAATTTCCAGACCAAAAAGCTTAGGAAAATTTTATTATCTGATTCACTTTTTAAAATTTTTGCTGTAGTAACAAAGTTACTTAGCTTTGCTAATAGGGACAAGTTTTTAAATCATCCATGGCGCTTAGATTGCTGCCCTGCCATGAGCTACTGTCTTGGTAATGTCATCCAACAGGAACAAAGGAAGAATGAACTATGGCAACTTGTTAGTAAAAATAGTTTTAGTGCTTGGGATTGTTTCAAACATGTTCTGCTTGGGTGGATTTTTATGCTAAGAACAATTTTTTTCCTCACCCCTGAATCATCTAAAACAAAAGAAAAGGCCATGCAGCTGTTGATTGTCTTTTAGCAGTTCCCAAGAAAAGAAGGAAATTATATTCAGGCAGTCTTTTAAATTTGACTTGTCTTGCATGAGAGCCTTCCATTTCACTAGCCCTCTGCTGTGTGCAAGCTGGCTCTACTCCTCAGCTTGGCAAATAATAGTCTCAAACGTGGGTTAAACTGACAAGCGGCTCTTTAAAAAAAGCCCTTTTTTAAATGGCTCTATGAGAATTTCCAGCAAGTCCGCAAAATGTTTCAGGAACATTGGATCTGAAATTAGCTCCTTCTGATTAACTTCCATGCAGCAGGCTATTGCGGGGCCACCTCGATTCTTCCTGTTAATAAGGCTTATTTAAGGGGCAGAATAATGACAGTCTTGCAAAATGCCTGCTTTTGCAGGATTTTTGCTACAGTTTTGATGACTCAGAGTTATCAGATGTGATTCTTTTGAATTACACGTGGCCAGTAACGGTTAACACTTTTGCAGGGTATTAAAAATTTGAAATTCTTTCATGGTAGCATTTTTCTTAGGAAATAGGAAATGAGGCTTTGCAGGCTGTGCAGAAATTTAGTGCAGGTTTTGGGTCCCTTTTTTTTCTGATGCTATTTTCTACAAAATTAAATACTCCTTAAAAGAATGTTTTAGTTCGTGTAAGATTAAAAATGGTTTTCATTTGGAGCGAATAATTTCTCCAAATCCTAGATTAGGCTGTGCCTAATGAACTTAAAGAATTGATTTTGCTTGGGAGCCAGTACCCCAAGTCAGATTCTTTGGGACTCGCTTTCATGAGATGGAGAAACTGGGAACGGAGCTGTGGTAGAGCCCACATCCCTGAACCCAACGGGAATTAAAAAAATAAATCACTTCTTGTGTACAGCTCTTGGTCTCTGTCTGCTACTACCTTGCTAAGAAACTTCTCAGAACATTTACTTGCTACCCTGATTTAAGTGGAGGTCTGTTCAATGCCTCTCCCCCCCCCCCTCCCCCCCCCCCCCCCCCCCCCCCCCCCCCCCCTTTTTCATCTGAAGTGCTGACTTTGGAGGACATTTTCTCTGAGATAGTGGGGAACAAGATACAATTTCCCCTTGAATTGCTTCCCAATCCTGTTCCTATCTATCCTTAATTAGCCCAGCAGGATCAAAGGGATGGCCATTTGTGTTTCCCAGTTGGGAAAGGATGCAGCCCGGAGCAGCAGGGAGGTAGTTGCCTGTGTAACTGATGTTTCTCATGCAGAGCAGGGAGACAAGAAGAGATGGAAAGGGCTGTGACCTGAAAATTAAACTATGAGCCCACTGAAAGTTTAGAAGAAAGATTTCAAGCCTTTTGCTGACTCTCAGATGGTTTAGATACAAATGATCCATCAGACCTTTGAGTGAGGAAGTGCTATTATTTGGAGAAGATACTCCATTGCAATGGAGGCACAAGACTCTCAGTTCCAGGGAAGGGAGAAGGGATGCCTCTGCGGATCCACTGGGTTGCCCTGACACATCCTCCCCAAGGCTGTTGCAGGTGAGGTGCAGCTGCAGTGGAGCCTCCACTCTGCTCTGGACCTTGTCAGGTGGATAGTGCATCCAGCACTTATTTTCCATCTGTAATACTTAGGGGGAAGTGTGGTGCACTGATGGGAAGCAGCTAAAACTGAGCAGGCTAAATCTGTTTGGACCTGCAATGTATTTCAACTTTGACCTTTGATATCTCTGGCTGCTGCTGTCTTGCGTCTTCTTTTATCAGAGACTTCCAGTCTCATGTCAATTTTAAGACATGGGCTGAGGGCCTTGGGCAAATATTCACTGGAGATTAGGAGGAGACTTTAATGAGCGCAGCGCGGCAGAAGCACTCGCACGACAGTGGCTTTTGAAAAACCTTTCTCAGGGCAGTTGCAGCAAATCTGGAGCACGCCCTGATTTTGTTCACTTGAGATGCCAGCTGCAAGGCATGTTGTTCCATCTGAATTTTCCTTTGCGTTTCACCCTCTAAAAATGTCTGCTCTGCGGCTGCTGGGGGCTTGGAATGAATTCGGGAACACATCCAAAAAATGGTGGGTGGGTGTGTTGCGTGGGTGAAGGGTGGTGGATGGAAATCCTCGTCTGGTGAGGGGATACAAAGAAAAGATGATGTCAGTGCACACCCTGGCCAGAGCTGGGACAGAGGGAGGGAGGGAACATTTGTTTCCACCGGGTGCCTCAAGATGCTGACCCAGATTTGCGATGCCGCGGTGGTGGGGCTTTCGCAGCGCTGGCTGCGCTGGCAGCAGCTCAGCAGGAAATGGCTGGTGCAGCATGCACCTTCCATCACAGCCCTCCAAGGATGCCAAACCAACTACCTGGAAGCCTCTGAAGCTTGATGGCTGGATTGGGAATTGCTTCCTGCTTCTTCCCCTCTTCTTCTCTGTAATTACTAAAACTCTGTAGAAAAGCTGAGCGGTGGGATCTGGCTGCAAAGTCAGCTGTGTCTTTGAGACAAGCCCTGCTGGTAGCAGGTGATTGCACCAGGTAACCCCCAGAGATCCCACCTGGATCACCAAAATCAGTGGGTTTGTAGTGGTATGAGTGTGGTGTCAGGTCCCTTGGGATATGCACACCAGCGCAGAGATGGCTGCAGGTGCATCCACCTGCCTATGGGCTGCTTCAGTAAGAGTTTATCCCTTTTACCTGCATCTGAATTGGTTGCTCGGTGGCCAACAAATGATCGCTGCTTAGTCTTAGTGTCTCCCTACCGTCAGTCAGGTAAAACTATCAGTGTTCCTTTATGTCTCATGCAGTTCTGTTGAAGGAAAAGGCGTTATTCAAACACGTACAAGATGCAGAATTTGGACTGACCTGGAGCTTATTTAATAAAACTCTGTTGACTTCATTAACTTCCTCTTTCTGTTCAAGTTAGAGATCCGCATCCTCCTTTTATTTTCACCTGCCTTCAGAATTCCAAGGTCAGACCTGTAAGAAGCACCAGGGGAAAGAGGAAGGCTGGACTTGCTGGTAAGGCTAGTCAAAGGTCTAGCTCAGTCCTGCTGAAACCTGTTTTAAGTGTCATGGACTTACGCTTCCTGTTTGTGTCCCCTTTTTTCCCTCTAGAAAGTGGGAATGATTCTATTGGCCTGCCATCAAGGTATTAAACAGCTAAGGAAGTTGAGCCTTAGAAAGAACTCAGAAAGAGGCAAACAAAGCACAAACTGGCAGCATTGTACTGTCCTCAAGGAGATTGTATTTGCTTCATCACAAAGCAAGGCCACTGGGAAGGTTGTGGCAGTTTGGCTTCTTGATCAACCTCCCTCCCTAGGGTTTGGAGGGCAACTCAGCCTGGCTGCAGCTGTGTGCAAGCCCTTGGGTCTGTGGATGGGACTGTAAGGTAGCAGTTCTTGGGATATTTCAGGTTTTTTCAATTTCCATTTCTGATGAGGTAGCAAGAGAAGAGCAGGTGGTCTACTCCATGTACTGAACCCCAGAAATGTCACTACTCCTCCAGTTTAGACAGATGAGTCATGACCCATGTTGTCCTGAGTGAAAATGACCTCCTTATGTCCCATGAGGAGCTGTGATGGGTATCTTCCTGCAGGCCCCCTTCTGTAGCAACTTGGCCAAGCTGGAGTTGGATCCCTTATGTGGGACAGCTTCAGGCTGGCAGCAAGGAGCCGAGTTTTGGCACCATGCTGAGCCCCTTCTTCATGCATGAGGTGACATCATTTTAACCCTTTGTGCAGGGAGGTGTCAGCTCCCCTCCCTGCTGAGGTCCAACAGATCACTGCTGTGTGATGCCAGCCCCGTGTCTGCCCTCAGACATTCCCATTGTGCCTGCCTGCATTGATTTCATTAAAGGAAGGGAACACCTCAGTTTATTGTGCCAAGCACATTTTTCTTTGTGCCAAGATCTCCTTGGCACAGGAGAAAGGGGTATTTTTCAGGAACTGCAGCTATCCCTGAGATTTGCTGGTAGTTTTTAAAGTTGCTAAAGTCTGTGAATGACCACGGTGGCTGCAGCTTCCAGGTCATCCAGGTCACTCAGTCACCCCAGGCCACGGAGTTCTGCTGGACTGCTCCTTCCAGCCTGCCCAATAGGATGGATGAGGGAACAATCCTGCCAGCTCTGTGCTGGATAGGGCCATTCTCCTTAGCGAAACACTTAATGTGGTCCCTGTGGTCAGGATATGTCCCCTTTGCCTGGTTTGGGCTGCAGAAGGGCTGGGAGCATGGAGAAGACTTGGCCCCAATCCATGTGACTCTCCCATTTGCTGTCTCTTCAGCTGAACTTTCCCCTGCCTTGGCAGGGGAAATGCCAACTGAGACATGTCTAATTCTTCCCTATCTTTCTCAGCCTGGACTTCTTTCCTTATCAGAGCGGCCAAAAATAACCTCTGCCTCCTGTCCAAATGTTGTTCATGCAAGATTGGCCTCCCACTACCCACATAGGAGAGCAAAATGCACAGCTGGGTTTTTGTCCCTAGGCAAAAAACGACAGTAGTGCAGTGAGCAGGGGATTTCCAGAGGCGAGGTTTGTCTGCAGCTACTGGGGGTTTTCCAGAAAGGATGATCCAAAGCAGAAGCCTTGACTAGTCCTCACTGCATCTATTTGGGTGCATCGCATTTCACGGCCCACATATCACAAGACATTGCAGGAAAATATTAGTGCGTTGGATTCAGAGGGTTTTTCTTTCTTCTCTTCTGCTATAGATTTCTCCCTTTAATTGCTCTCTTATTTTGACGTGCTTCCTTGTGGTTACTAGGTGAGAGAGAGAGTGAAGCACTTGTGTAGAAGTGCCCTGTACGGAAACAGAGACCTTGATATGGGTAGATAGAAAGCGGCCAGATCTTCAGCAGAAGGTAGATGGGTACAGGGACATCTGATGGACTCAGAGGTTGTTCCCCTGCACAGGTGATCCTTCATGGAGGTGACTGTTCAGCCCAGGGCAGCTCAGGCACAGGGTGTCCCATGACCATGAGTACATCAGGGAAATGTGTGGGAGTGGCAGAGGTTTTACAGAGGCTGAGGCTCTGAGTAGAAGGGGGATGATGTGGCAAGAGGCTGCATAATGCAAGTGTTGCACATCTCTTGCATGTTTGGTGCATGAGGTATGAGGAAGCATGGGGAAAATCCTTGAGCTTTGTAGGCAATTTTATTAATATAATATGTTATTTTAGAAGGCTGTTGAACCATCTCCATCCTCCATCTCTCACTCATTCAGCAGGGCACTGCTTTTCTTGGTATACCAGCATGAGGGAGAATGGTAACCCTGGCTACATCTTAGGGCTAGCAAAAGTGTCACTTGAAAGTCAGGATTAGGATTAGAGACAGGCTTTTGACACAGCAGTCTCCCAGCATGACACAGTCAAATTTTCCTTTTGCCTTGTTCTTGCATGATGTTCAGCTCTTCCACATTCAGCTGGAGACAGGAGGCAAACCTGCAGCACCTTCAGTAGGGCCAGGATGCTGATTTCACTGCCAGACCTGGAATAGAGATTCTTGAACGCTGAGCACCACTTACGCACCCTTGCAATGATTTACCAGGCCTTTTCTTCTCAGAATTCAGGAAACCTGAGCATATATTAAATTTGCATGGAAGTTGGAGGCAATAGGTCTGTCATCAGCTTCAGCAGGCGAGCCTGGATAGACCAATGCTGCTGTTATGCCCATCACTGCCAAGTGCACATCTGCTCCATCCATGGCAGTGGAAATACCTGGGGAGGGGAGAACTCTTCCCTGGGGTCAGGATCAATGTATCAGGACACTGAAGCAATATCAGAGTTCACCACTTGCTCTCTGAGGCAACAAAATGTTAAATATTTGGCCCATCAGAATAGCTCGAGAGATGTGCTTATATGGAGTGAAGCCTTTAGTCAGCACGTTGTTACTAATGGGTCTGGTAGAAATGGCAAAAAATATCTGCCCTTCTTTGGGATTATTAAAGGCATTTCTTGATAGCTTTCACTATCCCTTTGTAAACAGGGGCATGAGCCTCAAGTGGCATAAAAAGAAGAACTGCCTGGGTGTCATTGCAGCCATTCTGCCCAGCGTGACGGGGAATGTTGGCCTCACTGTTACCGTTGGCCTTCGTTACTCATTTTTTCTGATTTCCACTCAGAATTACTCACACCACTTTTTCAAATGGGATATTTGTGGTGACTAAGCAGGGTTGAATGAGCCTAGCACAGTTCATGATATCTTATGCTAATATAAGATCTTATTTTTAATGTACTGATTTATGAAAAGTATATATACTGGGGAGGATGGGTATTATATATGGCTATACTATATACGGGATCTCTTCTTGTAGTATCAACTTTCAGGCAGTTGAAAGTGCTTCCTATTTTGTATGCAACCATATAGAATTGGATTTAATGCTCCATGGGGCTATGTAAAATGATGCACTGAGGGAACTGGGACGTAAGAAGGCATTTAAACGCGCTGTAATATTTAGCTCCCAATGTCTGTGCAGAAAGGAGTGGTCTGAGACATTTGCCAACACTTGTCCACAGCTGTCCCAAGAAATACTGTCCCTGGTGTTCCTACTGTGTGGTGGGTGTGCAGTACTGACGGGTTATTGTGCTCCTCTGACACTGGAATATCAGCTTTCTGGTATCCATTTGTCTCTTCAGGCCTAAAAATCTGGGAAAAAGTTAGTCAGCAAAGAAAAAGCCTAGGCATCCTTTGTTTTTCTGCCAAAAGAAAGGCATCTTCAGAGGAAAACAAAAACAAACTGGCTGATTTTGTCATACAGATGTGAGCTGAAAAGTCAAGAGCCCGATATCCTGCCTGTGAATTTGTATTTATGCATAGCCTGTGCTCAGGAGGTTATGGAGCTGCAGTATTGAACCAGCAGGAAGGTGTTCTGCTGCTCAAGGAGTCTTGATCTTGCAATCCCTCGAATCTCAGGGGGGATTGCAGTGTCCATAGGGAATGATTGTGTTTTATGGCACATCCACCTGACTGCTGATAAACTGTGGCACCACGAAGCCCTTGGGTACATGTTACATCTTCCACTGGAGGTGCATTTCAGCAAAACCTCTCTTCTCACACCCAGCAAGAGTTATTCTCGGAAAAGAAAATCCTCTCTCTGCAAGGTGGTGGTGACCAGGCAAGGTGTGAGCTGCGTGCAGGTTGGAGGGCAGTCACTGATAATTTTCACCACCTTCCCAGTGTAATTACCACCCCTGTGACAGTTTTGATTTCTAAGTGGTTAAAGCTTATGAGTCACCTTCTGTTTCCCTTTTCCATAGCTTGATAATGAATGTTTTTTCCTTAAAGTCTAGCCATGACTGATCAACTCCAGTCATCACTGCTGTGAATGATTACAAATTGTGCAATATTGTCCCTTGATGAAGATTTGTCCCTTGATGAAAAGGGGTGACCTCATAATTTAGGGCCCATTGTGACTCTTCTCCCAGGCATTTTCTTCCTTAGCAAGGGTTAAAGTCACAGATGAGGAGGAAGGCTCCTGTAATGGGAAAGATCATACTCAAAGATTAGGGAATGGCTCACTGAAACCGCCTGAGATTGTCACAGTCCTTTTCACTCAGTAACTAGCACGTGAATAGGGGAAGTTAGCTCACCAAATTTTTATGTGCTTCTTGCAGTGTGGGAGTATCCCAGAAAAATTAAGAGGCAGTGGGTGTGTGGTGGAGTAATAACACTCTGTTTTACCCACGGCATAATTAACACGGGGGAATTCCTTTCAGAGAGAGTCTCGAGGTCAAGAGGCAGGAGAGAGGGATGAAGAGAGTGAAGGAAACACTTTGAAGGCTAATAAGACTGCTCCTAACAGCTCTGTTAGAAGGAATCAGAAACTCTGAGGAGTTTCACCTTCAGGAGCATTTGCTAAGGCTTGGATATTGTAGCTGTTCCTTGATTGTCGGCTGAGGGGTTCAGTCAACTTTTTGCTGGATGTCTTTTCTGTCAGAGGCTCATAACAGAGTAGTCTGTCGCAGGGGGTGCCCATAATGCCAACTTGTTTGTGTAGCATGGAGGGAATCAGCCAAAGGTGTTTTGTGTGTGTGCAAGTGTGCCTATGCACACAACATTAATTGGAACTATTTAATATTCAGAGTTGTTCAGACCTCACTAGGTTTTACAGCCAAAAAATCTGAAGCCATGACATTGTCAAGGAGAAATGTTGCATTTATCACCTTTTTGCTTGCAGTCTCCATTTTATATACTGACCTCAGCAACTGTAGCAATGAAGACAGCAATATCAAGGAAAAAAATCAAAACAAAGCGTCCTGGCTGCTTACACATGCATGTTCCCAAATCCTACAATGTGCTTGGTTTGAGTTTTGCAAAATTTTTTCTTTATAATGGGCTGAACAAGCGATTATATTAAAACAACCTCCTTTTCCTGTCCTCTCCCCATTCCCTACCCAAATGTACACTAAGATACTCACATCAAAGTTCGCTGTTTGAACTAAAATTCCCAAGCTCTTCCTGAGATCTGTGTTTTTTTGGAATATCTTAGTGAAACGTGTATGTCCTAAGCCTCTGAGCAGTGGCTCGAGGTCCCTGCTGTTCCCCAGCAGGCCAGGCTGCAGGACAATGAGCCAGCCAGAATGACAGAATGCTTGGAAGCTCCCATCACTCTCCTGAGCCCAAGCTGAAGTTTTATTTACACAGTTTGCCAGAAAAATGTTAGTCATGAATGAAATATCCATAAGATCACTGTCCTCCTCAGCTTTTATTTAATCTATTTTGAAAGGATATATAATCCTGTAATACAATGCAGTCTTTTAAGAAATGCTGTGGATGAGAGATGACTTGTATTTGCAGTGACAAATGGAACAAATGAAGAGACCTGTTGTTTATGGGGCATGGTGGCAGTTACATACATCCTTTGCCCGATGAAGCAATGCTATATTTGTGTATTGAGCACTAATTGTTTGTGTTTGCTCCATGTTTAACACAGAGGACATTGCTCACTCCCCTGTCATCTACAATGAGTGCTAAGCATGAGTCAGACTACCACAGTGAGCAGTACACCAAGGGCTGCTGCTTTTGTTAAACCTCAAGGTGGGAACATCACTTTTACCTTCATCAGGAGCAGACTTTATCCCTGCCAGGTGCCCTGTACTATCCCGGGCCCACCTGGGAATGAAGGTGTGATTCAAGAATTGGAAGGGGGCCAGACAGAGAACAAGACAAACTTGGAATTCTTGGGAACTGCAGGATGCCCCTTCTCTTCTGGTCTTGATGCCCTGATGAGAGAGTGGTGGGAGGATAAGGGTAAAGGAGAAGCAGTGCTCTGGCTGTGCTTGGGATTAAAAATGTGTTCGCTGGCAGGGAAAGCTTTGGTGATTCATTATCAGAGCCTCCATGGGTCTGAAACAATTTTACTGCACATTTCTCAATCTCTGTTCTGCTCATCCTGCAGATAGCTAGGCGACAGGCAGACTTTTGAGAAGAAAAAAAAAAAAAGAAAAAATTTCAAGAGTCAGAAGCAGCATCAGAGTAGCAGCTGGCAGAGCTGCTGCAGATAAGGCTTGTGACGATTTCCATTACTCTGTTGCTTGAGTGCTTATGGTTCAACCATTAAAATTAGTTCAGAACTAAAAACTGATATTGAGATGCTCATCTCTAAAACTGAACACACAGAAGGAATGGTTTTTATAGCAAAGATCTCTCCTTTTTGGCAAAATTCGTAGTAAATAGACTTGCCCCCCTCTGTTAGCTGCAGGCACAGACTTACGCATATGGTTTGTAGGTACAGGGGCGCAGACCTTCACGGGAAATTATCCAGGTGTGGAGTCAGGGCTTTGTCCTCAAAGCGAGCAGGCAGCTGTATGGCTGGGTGTGTAATGCACCCCAGGGCTCCTCCATGTGTGCCAGTGAGAGCAGCACACAAGCACACACCAGTGGGCTTGGCTGTGCTTACTGCTGCTTCTGGACACTCAGATGTGTTGCGCTGTGATATTTCCTGGCCTCTGTCTGGCATCATGTCAGGGGCCATAATGAATATTTTTTATTTGAAAGAAATATCTCTTATTTGAAGATAATGCAAACCCTCTTTTAATCCTTTGCATTTTTATTTTTGGAACCTGTTTAGGTGATAATCTGTGCTCTTAAAAGGGTAATAAAAGTCCAGTTCTCATCCCTTTCTGTCCTCCCGACAGCCCCTGAGCAGTGTTGCTACTGCTAATAGTTGTGTTGTGAGGCTTCCCCCGTGGGCAGGGAAGTACATCTTTGGTGAACAAGGGGAAAAGTCCCTTTGGAGTGCTTATTTCTGAAGAGGTCATCCTGCATTGTAGGAAGTAAAGAAATAGAGAAGATAAATCTTGAATGTGCTGTGCCTGTACAGACAGAAGGGATCTGGTAGCTGCTGTTGTCAACACGTGTGTCTACTGCAGTGCCTCTGGAAACACCTCTTAGAACAAATGTTTTTTCTTAGTGATCTTCTGTGGTGTTTCTGAAACACCAAGTGTGCCTGATCACTGCATGTGGGGTGGATTTTCTCCAGCCAAGCAGTGAAGCGGAATGAGAATGGGACATGTAGGGCCACCAGGGTATTCAGGCTGGGAAAGCTGGGGCTGTTCAGCCTGAAGAGGAGAAGGCTGCATGGAGACCTCATAGCAGCCTTCTAGTATTCTGAAGGGGGGCTACAGGGAAGCCACAGAGGTACTTTTTGTCAGAAGTGTAGAGATTGCACAAGTGAGAATGGCTTCAAACTGGGAGAGCATAGGTTTAGATGAGATATTTGGAAGAGATTCTTTAGTGAATCTCTTGTGAATGAATTGGTGAGGGTGGTGAGGCACTGGCACAGGTTGCCCACAGAAGCTGTGGGTGCTCCATCCCAGGAGATGTTCAAAGCCAGGTCGGATGGGACTTGGAGCAACCTGGTGTAGTGGAAGAGGTGATTTCTGCCTGCCCTTGGCAGAGGTGTTGGAACTAGATCTTTAATGGCTCTTCCAACCCAAGCCATTCTATGACACCTTACACCAGATGAAGGATGAGGGTGGGTGTGGTAGCTGCCCAGCAGGGAACATTAATCTCATGATGGCCACAGGCTCAGCAGACCAGGGTGGGTCTGTTGTCCCACCTGAAGACAATAATCTAGTCCCAGCTCCCACAGCGCCTGTGTGACCATGACTTAATTAACACTCATCAAGAAAGAATCCTTCACTTCATTCTATCATCACTTTTTATTTTTGCACTCCTTCGATTAAAACCTTGAGTAATTACATGCACTGTTGACTTTGGCATCTCCTCTTAGATCTCCAGGGATAAGCAGTGGACTGGGAGGTGACTCAGAGTGCTGGAGTGATGCGGGGGTGGTGTCTAATTTAGGCAGGGACAGTTGGGTGCCTCATCTGGATGGCATGGCTGCCTAGAAAGGAAGAGAACTAAAATCCTGAATGAAAGTCCTGTGACAGGATTTGGAGCAGACGCATATGATATCTGGAATGACAGTCTTCACCATGGTATCACTGCATCTGACATGGGGGGAAAATAAAAAAATCTCTTATTTACTTTCTTGCTGGCCAGATAGCATTAGTGTGGAAATTAGGAAAACTACTTTAATCAGACTAATAGTAAATGTACACTCTCATCTAGGAAAAAGTACTTTTTATTTTAAGGAAAAAAAATCATTCATGCTAATCATTGAATTAGCAGGATTGATTTGCCTGATGCAGCATGAATGATTAGCACAGCCCAGACATATTTGCACAGTGGTCTGTACTGGTGTACAGTGATTATTTTACTTGCTTTTGCTATCAGAACCTTTCTCCCGTGCTAGGTTACAGCTACTTACACTGGCTTCTGCAGCATTTTAAGGCTGAGTCACCGTGTCATAAATAACATACAAAGTCCTGCAAGTTTTCTGTACCTTTATTATTATATCTCTGTAATTAATAGCCTTATTTTGGAGAAGGAGGGGGAGCAGTATTCTTTGAGCATGTTTATAAAGGCAAAATTGATCACCATTTGAGGAGGAAGAGCAGAATTTGAACACAAGGGCAAAAAACACCAGACATTGTTTATGCCATCAGCCGATCCTAGTGTGTTGCTGTTGATTCCCATAGAACTGAAATTCTGAGGGGTGTCCTGGTATGCACTTAGTGGTTTGGTCTTGGGGCTGCCCTGGATTCTTCTTTCTGGGATTGCTTCTCACCCTTTTATGTCCTAAACAGTCTGGGTTTAAGTCACCTGGGATCTCTGAGCTACCAATGATCCCGCACTTTGGAATGGATCTTATCTTTCAGATGGTCACTTTGGAGCCTGCAGGGTCCCTTCTGGAGTATGGCACCCTCTGACTGGATTGCAGCGTGCCAGCTCCTCTTTCCCTTGTTTCAGGCAGGCAGCACAGAGGACTGGTCAGCGTGCTGATAGTGCTTTTGGATGGACAAGAGCCATTGCCATGACCTCACACAAAACTGCCTTTCAGCAGTGAGGAAGGAGGCAATCCTTGGGGTCGGCGTGCTCATTATCGTGAGGGTGGCGTGGGCATGGCTGCCTCAGCCGTGGAGGACTGGAAGCATTGCTGTTTCCATCTCTAGTGACTCATTCCAGCCAGATCTCAAAGGGTGAGCCATGAGTTAGAGATCACCTGCAAAAGGCCACCCTGGTGAGCTGATGGAGCAGTAGGGTATTGCAGGATGATGATCCTTAGGGTACTGACAGCCTGTCCCACAGCTGCCTGAATATGGCATGCACTGGTTGAGGTGCTGGTTGAGGCAGGGAAGGGCTGTGATTAAAGCTTGCCCTTCCAGCTCCTGACTCCTGCAAATTGCTGCCGAACAGAGAAACAAGGGCTGAGCTGACCAACCCCACCAGCAGCCACTGAAGTGGAGCTGCAGCAGTGCTCAATGAGAGACTCCCTTGGGCAGAGCTGAGCTGTGTAACCCAAAGCTGGGACGTCAACATCTCACTAGGAGATGTCTTTCCAATACCCTGCACCTGCTGCAGGGCAAAATGCTTCTTCTGGGATCTGGAGCCAGGGCCACTGGTGCTGGCAGGGATTTTACAGCCAACTCAGGAGCAGCCATGTGGCTGCTTGGTGAGAACAGGATACTGAAAAAGACTGCAGGAGCTCATTAGAGGTCAGGAGAACTACAGGAATTGGCTTGGACCAAAAAAAAAGGACTGGCCAGGTGGTGGCTGCATGCCAAATTCCTTTCAGCAAGTAACAGGGGGAAAAATTATTATTGGTCCAACCAACACATTAATCTCTCAAGGAGGTATCTAAGTAGATGGTAGGTGTGGTGCTAATCCTCAGTGGGCTGGGGAAGCAAGCCCATGGTGTGTAATCTCCACTGCTGACATCTCTTGTGTGAGTCCCTGACCTTGGTTTCACAATCCATCAGCTGCAGGATCGTCAGCGTGGGAAAACAGAAGTCATGAGAAATGCCTGGGACACTAACATTAAACCTAAAAAACTTGGGTTTATATTTAGTACCTTGCTATATATGAAAAGGGCACTGCGATTTGCTATTAGGAACAGACAGCCTAGCCCGAGCTGGGTAATCTCGCTGCTAAGTGAGAAAAAGCATTTTGCACAAGATCTGTATTTATGGCCAAGCACTCCTTGCTGTGCTCTCAGAAGGGGACACAAGGAAGCCAGCTTCCTCTTCTGCCTTGATTACATCTTGTCATTTTCCTTCTACCCAGGGGGTAGAAGTCCCTTAGGATGCCCCTCAATCTCATGAGTAGACCAAGCAGGATTTGCCATAAAACGTTTAACAATTGCAACCATTGATTATACTGCTACTAATTTACGTGGCAGGAGTGTACTCTGCCTGCTTACAGTTTGGTCGTAAGCATGCACCCCAGAGACAGGCTCATCTGGCAAGAGCCAAACTGATCTGTAATCTTCTCTTACCCTCTTCAACCATCAGTGTCCTTCCCTCATCTCCTGGTGGCTTTGGTACATAGTGACCTCACAAAGGAAGAGGGGACACCTAAACCGTGGTGAGAGAACATGCTGTTCCCCTTGGAATAACAACGTTTTTGGAGGCTCAGGGAGGCCAGAGCCTCACACTAAGATAAAAGTGGTGGTGACCTACCAAGGAAAGAACTAAGGAAAGAACTTTGCAGCAGCAACATGTGAGTTGGTCTCCTGCATTGCATCACCTCACCTGCAGGGACTAGGAGGAGCTTGGCCTCCTGTACCCACTCTGGCAAGTTTTGGCAGCCCCCAGCACCACAGCTGTTGGGCCAAAATGAAGGGGGATCCCAGGCATGTTGTGGGACTCAGCTGGCAGCTGTAAGAGCAGAAGGAAGTGGGGAGTGGTTTTCTGGTTGGAGGGAGGCTCTTTGGAGGCAGGAGATGGTTTTGATTAAAATCTCATCTCTTTCAAAGGGAAAAATTCTTTAATGAAAGCTGTGTAAACTCCAGTGGGCCTCACTAGCCTTTGGTACAATTGACTGGCAAGGGAAGCACCCTCTGCAGTTAAACTGGTTTGTCTATCAGCCTGAGGAAAAGGGTGAAGATAATTATTGCTCACTGCCTCAGGGAAGTGGAGGAGGAGGGAGAAAACCTCGTCCTTCGACCCAGAGCACTTTGCTCATTCACTAATGAGCTGAAATTCTGGAGCCCATTAACATGAACTCCACTTTCCCTGTTGCCTGGCTTTGGCTGCATGGGGGTGGCCGCTGGCTGCTTGACCATAGTGGGAGAGAAGGGAATTTGTGAGACAGGCAGAGGGTGCCGAGAACTCTATGCTGTACCTGCTTGCCCCATGCTGGTGATAAAGCAAGCTGTGGCTTGCACTGAGGTAGTCATAAGTAGAACAAGGTCAACTGCCTATTTTAGTCAACATGACAGAAATAGAGTTGATCTCAATAAGATCCCAGCTCTTTCTTCCTGTTAGCTCCTCAGTTCCAATTTTAGGATTGCTGTAATCAAGCTGAGGAAGAAGCTGTTTATCCCATGGAGGGGAAGTTGCTTGAGGTCCAGTCTGGAAAAGAGGAGTTGCTTGAAAATATACTGTAAGAACGGTTTTGCCAGCCCATGGGGAGGGTCTCTGTGGTTCAGGAGTTGTTCCCATCCAGTGTAGCCATGTAGAAGGTATGCTGGTCAGAAGAGGACCTGTTCTCCTTCCCTTCTGGCAGCAGCTGCACTGAAGAAGTGAGGTAGTTGGGCTAAGCCAGATACCTAGCTGGCCAGGAGCAAGTTTCCAGGTCTGCAAGTCTGCACATTTGTTAAACTGTTAAAACTCTGGCTTTGCATAGAGCCTCCCCTGCCTGCTGCCAGGAAATATTGATGTTCTTTTCACTGAAGGTGAGATGCTGACAGCTCTGTCTAATACAGACAGAAATGGGGTGGGATGGAAAGCGGCACTGAATGCTAATCTAAATGTAGCAACTCACAGTACAAAGCATCCGCCATAAACAAATGATTGAGGATGTTCTCTTAGGACAAACGTTTGGAGTGGTTTCATGAGAGTTCAATTAATTTCCTCCGAAACACCTGCAAATGCCAAAGTGCAGCGCTGCTGACGGCTGACTGCTTTTCCTTGAAGCCTGCTTGTGTGGTCCTCCACCCCCTCAACTCCATGGGCTGGTGGGAGGGCTGGGAGCCCGCTGTCCTTCCACCTGGTTAATCAGGTGAGTGAGCCGTGCCATTCATGCCCGGAGAGAGGCTCTGGAGGCTCAGGTGGTCTTTGAGCAGAGGAGCCTAGCTGATGATTTCCCTGTGTTTGCCCACAGGTCTTTTCTGCTCTGTGCCCCTTTGCTGTTTTGGCACAGAGCCTGGTGCAAGGAGAGGTAGAGGAAGGGGGATCTGTGCCTCTTCTGCTGTTCCTGTCTCAGTGGGCCAGCGGAGGGCAAGGCAGCTGGAGGTGCCACATGCACAAAATGCTGGGTTAAAAAGTTGCCTGTAAATCAGGGCAGCTAATGCCAGTTATCTGGGCTGCTATTTGACCCCTGAAAGTCAGGTCACTTATGTCAGTGAGTGAGGCTGGTGAGAGCTCAGTTCTGCTATCGACACAAATCTGCTGTCTGGAAGGGCTTCATTTGCATGGCACTTCTCCACACCCCTGACCTTCAGAGCCTGACTAGTGTTTGCAGGCAAGCAGGACCAAAACTGTGGTCCAGGTGCAAGGCCTGATGTGAAAGCTTGCTCTGGAGGATGAGAACCAGGAGCTGCCCTTCCCAAATTAGGGCTATACAGGACTGCTGCTCAAGCAGCTACAGCAGCACTTGAAACCAGCATCTCTGATGATCTGTTCTGGTGCGCTTCCGAGTGCAGATAAGTCATAAAGGTCATATTCCTGCTTCCCTTTTGTTTCTGCGGGTGGAGGCAGAAATACTCAAGACAGAGTATTCTCACTGTTGTGGCTTAGGAGAGAGGAGCCACATTGATTCATGAAAGAAAAAAACAGGAGGGAGAGCACACCAAAGGTAAGAGTTGTCACTTTTAGCAGGCAGAGAGCCATCCTCCCTGGCATGAGAAGCAAAGGCTTTGCCACCTGGCTTTGCAGGGGGGTAGGAAGGCTTGGGTCTGCCCAGGACAACACCTACAGCATCTCTCAGCTGGGGTCCTGAAAGGATCCCCAGAAATGCCCTGTCCCACTGTGCCAGCTGCAGCATGCCCTTCTGTGCCCTGTCTGCCGGCAGCTGCCAGGCCGGGACAATCGGATATTTGCCTCTGGGAAGGAGACCTTGTGCACGGAAGGCACTGTTTGCTCTCACGGCATCGATCGGGCGGGGTGGGTGTGACGGGGGTGGAATTTAGCCCGGCTGGCCGTCATTAGCTCTGCAGCACTCGGCTCACAGCGATTGCCGCGGCAGCCACTGTCTGTGCACTTATTTTCCAACAGAGCCAATTTGAATAGTTCACCTTCCCTGATCTCTTTTTGAAGACAGGAGGGACTAGCCTTTATGACCCCAAACTGCTGAACAGAGTTATGGGAGTGCCTCCAACTGGACTTTTTCCAGCCCTCTTGCTCTTCTCCTCATCACCAGCGTCTTCCCCTTTGGCTCTCCTGAGGAGCAACAGAGTGAGGGATCTCACCCAAGCTCTAAGAAAATGAAGTAAGACTGTGTCTGGCCTGGAGGCAATTTATAAATAAAGACCTTCAGAAAGCAGTTCCTTTTTTCTTTTCATACTCTCTTACTCTTTTCCTCCCAAGTCCTTGTCCCCTCCTGGGCAGCACAGATGTGCCTGTCCTGTCCTACTGATGTGCTCTTGGTGTGCTCCTGATGTGTTGCTTCATGCTGGTGGTGTGGGGGCTACAGGAACACACCTGAAGAGTTCTTGTAAGCAGAGTCTCTTCTTCTCTCTAAGGTACAAGTACCCTGGGGAGACCAGTAACTGCCTGTTCCCCCAAACAGCCACAGTTTAAATGGGAAAATCATAATGATAAAAGGACTGTTAAGAAAATAATAATCTCTCTCTGTCCTGCTGAGATTCCTGGCCAGGCTGCAGCCAGAGATGAATAGAGAACCTTAAATAAAAATGAGCAGGTTGGACCCAGGCAGGTTTGAAAAACTAGCTGACTTTACTGAAGCAAACTCCTATTTAATCATTCCTCTGTTGCTTTAAAGGTGGCATATACAGGCAGGTAAGTGGAAATATGTTTGTTTTGAGGCCCTGGGTAAATGTCATATAGAGGAATTAAAATGTCAATCTGTAGCTGCATTTGTTTAATGAAATTGTATAAACAAGTCTGTGAGCACATATCATCTCACTCCAGCATCTTAAAGGTGTTGACTGACTTCCCACTCCTCCCAATGTGCAGCCATCCCCACACTCCACTGGCAGAAGGGTCGGGGGGATGCTGATGGGGGTGCTGGAGGCAAACTCCCCCAGGTTGGCTTGTTCCCTAATTCATCAAACTTACTCATCCATCTGCAGCAGCTCGAGGTGTTGCTTGTGGGGTGGTCTTGAGCTGTCATCTGCCACCAAGCACACAAAAGGCAGGGATGTCTGCAAGGGCTGTGGGGTGAGTATCTGACCACAGTCCCATGGCAGTGACCCAGAGCTGAACTGGAGCAGGCATGGTCAGGAGATGTGGGCTGACTTCACCTGTCTGACCACCTGTGTTGTTGCTTTGTTTAAAGGATGCTGCTCACCACCATAACCTCCTTGCCCTACTGTCATGTGGTGTTCCCCAGGGAAGAGACACCTGGCATCACCTGTCCCTTACCAAACCCACACAGGCTGGTAACTGTGCAGTAAGAGCATCCACATGGAGTTACAGTGCCAGAGCTGTTGCATTTCAGTTTCTCACTTAGGTCATTTTTATAGCAGCTTCCCCACTGGGGAAAAGCCATAAAAAGCAAGCAGGAGTACCAGGATGCATCTTTATGTTTACTACTGGCTCACATTTTCCTTATAAATGCATTTTGTGCACAGTTTCAATCCCACACCCTTACTTAGAAGATGAACCGTTTGTCTAGAACAGGTTGGTTCCTCTCGTACCAGGCAATCACTTAAGAGGAAAGGTTGTATTTTACTGAGGTGCCTTTTAAACAGGCTTCCAAAAGAAAGGAAGAGAGGCATATCATTTTCTTGCAAAAGGCTAATAGAAAGGCTAGCAGTGGTTTTTCAGCTTTGCCTGACATTTCTAACAAGGATAAACAAAGGCACCATGCGATGTATTAAAACATAACAAGAATCAAAGAGTGGTAAGAAAAACAAATGGGCAGACGTAAGTAGTGAATACATAGATGTTCAGTCTTGCCCCCAAGGGCATTTTATTTTATCCAGTTCATGTGATACCTGATGAAGTGCGAGCTACAGGTTTGCAGTTGAAATAATGTGTTGGCTAGCACCTTTGTTTTCCCCAGTTTCCCAATTTTCTGCTCTAATGTGTAAGCTGTTGTGTCACTTTAGGGAAGTCACTCAGCCCTTTGCTTCCCATTTCTGCCACTAAAATTGGGAACTTGCATTGTTCTGTTCAAATGCCAGTCTCAGGAGGGACAGTCATCTGTCCTTTGTTGTCTTTACACACAGCCTGTTACTGTGAGCTCCTGGCTTTGGTTGTTACTGTGCCCCTAAAACCAGAATAGTGCTACCCCAGAGAGCAGCCAACACTGGAGTGCCCCACTCTGCAGTCGTATGTTCAACAGGTGAAATCCTTTCTTCATGCATGACTCCAGAGATTTGAATGTTCAGGGAACAGGACAGCACACCTTCTCTGCATAGGAGAAGGGCAGGTGCTGTACGTGGCTGTGTTGATGAAGGCAATTATGTTCTGGGTATTTTTCTAATCCTAAACAAGATAAAAGGTCCCTGATTGTAGAGTGGAAGAATGGTTGATGTGGAAGAAATCTTTCAATAAGAAGGAACTGTTTAGTTTGAGAGCACTTAAGGGGTGTCTGAGTTGTTGGTGAGCATTTTGATAGCTTCTTTATCACATCTGTTAAATATTCAGCATGTTATTTTGGCAATCTTTACCGTTTTTGTGAGACTGAACGGGTTTGATTGGATTTTATGCAATTAGTATACTGTGAGAGTTTGTGAGAATTTGCTCCAATTCTGAGATGATTTCACTTTGTCTGCTTGTGGTTTCCTTCAAATGTCTGAGCAAGTGCACCATGGTGGCAAAAGCATTTGAGGAAAATAAATGTCAAAATCCCATGTGCTGCTACTGCTGGAAGTGGGAATTTAACTAAGTTCTGCCAGCTTTCAAAGTAAGAATTCTTGTGTGCTTTTCAGAAAATAGAAGTTTAGTTTTTAGGGAACAGATAAGCCTTGTCTGTTTTGGGTGTTGAATTACAGAGAGCAAAAGCATTTAGAAAGCTGTTCATTGAATATGCTCTGAAAAAAAGTCACAGTGGGCTGTGGTTTCTGAGAAGGGAAAAGGCCAATCTTATGTCATAGGCTAATAAAATGTATTAAGCATGAAGTCAGTAAAGTTGTTTAGGAAATCCTCTGAAACTGGGGTGGAATAGCAACTTACAGTTGACATTCTTAGAAAAATAAAAAGTTAAGTAAAATATGAGACAAAAGAACACTTGGCTTCTCTTTGTGTTGTAGGAAAATTTGGCAAAGGCTGAGTATCCTTCAGAAGGGAGCATTGCTTGCTGTGAGTAACCTCTGCACAGCTCTCCTGTGAGGAGAACTCCTCCATAAGCAAGTCACAAAACATTTTCTTGGTGCACATTGTACCAAGGAGTTTGTTCAGAAAGTAAAAAGTTGCTAAATCAATGGTTCCAAGTGTTTTCTAGCAAATGTTTGCCTTAGGAGATGTTTAGCTTTGGGAGATGCACAAACAGGAACACAATTTCCAGCTGCCCTGGTTGGAGGGACCATTTCAGGTGGGGAATGGAACAGAAGCCCTTGGGGAGCTCCTTCCCCAAGCCCAGGTGTGGCCTGGAAGAAAGGTTTTGAGGGAATCATGAGCTACCCCTCCTCTGCTGTGAGCCCAGTGCCAACCTTAGCAAGCCAAGGACAAAGAGGAATAGATAGCATGGAATTGCTCCAGTGGTGTCTCACAGTGGCACCTCTGGGGAACTGACCAGTGTTTGTGGAGCCTGAGACCAGTGCATTTCTCCATCGAGCTCTTTGCTCCCACGCTGGGGAGGGCAGCTGTTCATGCTGCAGTTGCACAGCTCTGTAAAAGCCTGGTTTGCATTTATGCTGGGTAGTATGGGGACTTATATTTTATAAGCCTTCAGAAGGTAATACCTCCAGACTGTGGTCTTTGCTGGGTGAAGTCACTCTGTGACTTAATTGCTCAAAGTCTTTCCCCACGTTTGCTCTCAGTGGGAGCAGATTGCTGGAGGTGAAGCTGCTACAAGTGAGACCTTCCCCCACTTCCTCTGTCTTCCCAGCGTGCAGGGGAACTGGTGCCCTGCTGTGGTATCACAACACTGGAAAAAAAAAAGCCTGAGTTTGTTTTAGATGAGTTGCTGTCCTACAAGGAGCATTTAGGAGAGGCAACTGATTGTTTAAAAAATGGCTATGAGGAAAAGGATTTGACTTGCTGTTTACCTTAGAACTATTAATAAAAAACATTCAAGTATTCAGTGCTGCTAAAATCTTGCTCTCTGTTTTCAGAATTTTTTAATCTGAGTTGCTAAATGATGATATTACTGCATTTTATGCTTTTTTTTTTTTTTTTTTTTTTTTTTTTTTTTTTTTTTTTTTTTTTTTGCAAAAGACCCAGTTGGATTGGTAGATGAAAATCCCAGATGAAAAATTAATTATCTGCATACATCTCAGAACCAAAATCTTTGGGGGCTAATTTAGATTCAGTGTTATCATGCTGACAACTTCTTACCAGCTCTAATTTCATCTTTCCTCCTGTATCTTAAAGGGTTGGCATTCCTGGTTGTAGGTGAAACGCTTTGTCACTCCCAGGGTTAGGTAGGACATGGGGGGATGCATTGCTCTGGAAATGCCACTTTCCTTGTCTCTGACTTGGTGGATTGATATGTGGTGGACTGGTATATGATGAGATGTGGTTGCTGAACCAGGAAATGTGTAAATGGATTGCACAGTGAGGAAGGAAAGGGGTGCAGAAATCCCGTGCTGCTGCCAGGTACCTTCCTAGAGTGTGATGAGCTGATCCATGTGGCTTGAAAATCAATTCTCACCTTGTAGTGCTCATGTAGCAAGGGTGAGAGCTCATTATTTCACCCATGTCAGCCTCTGACAGAAAGGGTAAAAGGGATCCATGCTTATCCTTGTAACAGATCCTTAAAATCTTGTCCTCCAGCCTATGTTGCTTTCCTTTTTACACTGGGAGAGTCCAGTCTAATCTGAACATTCAAGATCTTTTCTGGACAAAGCTGGGTTCTATCTGAGTTTCTATAACATGGAGCAGCTGCATCCATCTTTAAGCTGGGGGTCAGGCAGGCAGGGACCTCCAGGCCTGGCTGTCTCTGGGCAGTGTGGGACACATCTCCTGCCCTCCCTGTGATTTACTGCTTTTGTGCGGGGAAATTACTGTTCTTCTACTCCCAAGTATTTAGCGTGGGCTTGTTCTTGTCTGCTCCAACTTCACCCTTCCTCCTGCAGCTCAAAGAGTTTGCATGCTGGGCTGTAGGTGAAACTTTCCAGTGCTCCCATGGTCAGGGCAGACTGGTAGGATGCACCATTCTGGAGATGCCACTTTCCCTGTCTCTGCCTCGGTGGATTGATGCGTGATGGACTGACCCATGAGAGTCAGTCTCTGGGGTCATGATGGTGCCCTTCATCTGTGGAAGAGGGAGATGAGGCGCTTGGCAGAGCGATGCTGCCAAGGAAATGTGTTTGCTGGGTTTTCCTCCTCCTCCCCCAAGTACTTCGCGCGGGCTTGTTTGTGACAGGGAAGAACTGCTTGGAAAAGCACCTAAGCAGCATCCTCTGGGCTTGGCGCCGCTCGTTCCCTGCCGAGCCGCTTGCGGCGCGGCTGGGGCGGACGGGCGGCGCTGCCCGCTGCCGCCGCGCTCCGGGAGCGGGGCCGATGCTCTGCTGGCCCCCGTAGCTGGCGCGGCTGCCCCGTTCCCGCGGTCACGGCCGGGGGCGGGGCGCTCCCGGGC
>VZUI01076344.1:0-23657 GCA_013401135.1 Cettia cetti
TCTTAAAAAAAAAAAAAAAAAAAAAAAAGCAAACTTTTTTCTTCTTTACTTTTTCACTTGCGAGAGCCACGCCGTGGAAAGACGGGGGGTGTGTGTGTGTGTGTGTGTGTGTGGAAGAGGGAGAAACCCCTCCCCTTCCCCTCCCCCGCCGCTCCTTCCTCCGAAAAGAAACATCTGGGGGGGTTTCCTCCCCTCCCTTCTGTGCCGCACCGCTCCCCGGAGCCGAAGCCGTCGTCGCGGCGCCCGCCCGCCCCGCGACCGAGGAGAGCCCTGCAGGGCCGCCGCGCCGCCCCCGGTAAGCCGCGCACTTGCCCCTTTGTGACCGAAGGGGCTGGGGAGGAATGCGGAGTTTAGCGGGGAGTGGGGCCGCCTCCGTTTGGCTTCGGCGTGGGAGAGCAGCGCCGCTGTCGCCCGGCTCTGAGCCCTCGCACCGGGGGCAGCTCCCCCCGACCCGTGGCCCCGGGAGGTGCCGAGAGTGAGTTGTGCTGCGTTAACTGGAAACGGCCTGGGGGGGGGGGGGGCGGGGCTGCGAGGAGTTTGTCCGTCTGCCTGTTTGCTCCGATCCCCCCTTGGCTTGCTAGGGGTTGCAGTCCCTGCTGATCTTGCTCCTGGGGGGTTGGGGCCGTTGTTGGCTGCGAAAAAGGAGCGTGTTGGGGATTGGGGGGCTTTTCCCCAGGAGTCGGGGGAGATTTGGGGTGCTGGCATCTCACTGCCGGCCTTGAAGGGAGCCATGTGCTGTACCGGGTTGGTGGCAGGGTGCTGAGAGTAGCCTGGGAAGCTCCATGGGGATTGTCCTGCTGTCAAGGTGTTCTTAAAAGCGTCAGGGCAGGGAGATGCTGCTTTTAAAGTGAAACTTGCAAATTATGTAATGTCTTAGGTGGGTCTGTAGGGAGATAGCCGCACAGGACTGGGTAGCTTGGTCTTCACACCACTTTTTTCCTTTCACATAAAGCACTGGAGAAGCGGTGCTCAGAGTGTTACACCTAGTTAAGGTGTTACAGGGAAGTGGGATGACTGTGAGCCGTTTGGGGTTGCCTTGAAAGGCGGAGAAACTCGCCTTCTAGACCTGGCAGGGACAGAACGCAGCCTCACACCTGCCGTTTCTCAGATCAGTGTTGTGCGGCCATGAAAAGCCTCATCACAGAGGTTATCGCTAAATTCTCCTTCTTTATGCAATCTGAGTCATGGTCCTCACAGCCATACAGGATTTGCTACTCACTTTTCCCCACAAATGCACGCACTGTTACTGAGAAATTTGGAATGGTTACCGTGGAAAACCTCATGCTGCTCTTAGGTTTTTTTCCTTTTTTAAAAAATTAGTTTAAGTGTATATTATTTCTTCCTTAGTAGAAGCTTGGAAACAGGATCTGGAGTAATCCTAGAGGTAGCTGAGAGGAACTCAAAAATGTTGAGTTAATGAATGTTAATGTTAATGCTTTTTTTCTTCTCCTGCATGCTGAAGAAGGGGGGTGTGGCTTGACCATTGGTCTGGAAAGTTAAGGGTAAGGAGTATTGTTAGCAAGCTGCTATTTAGGACTATGTGGTCCAGACAGTGCCGTTTACTAGTTCTAGTCTTTGCAGCTCTCAGAGAGTTTAAATGAAAAACTCAGTCACATGTTGACTACACTCAACTCTGTAAAATGGGGTGGAATCAGAAATAACTAGTTTCCTGATGTTTCATTCTCTATTGACTGTGCCCTTAAGAAGGTATGCGAGCTTCTCTTCTTTCTCCAAACAGTTGCAACTGCAATTCAGATGCTGTATGGATGTCAAATGGCCGATTCAGTCACAGAAGGACAATGGTCATGTGCTTTAAAATAATGCACATGCACAGATGTGTGAGGCTATATTATCACATAATGTTGACTCAAGTTACGATGAAATGTGGCCAGTTGCTGCAGATGAAGCCAACCTTTGTTTCTGTGTTCATGACTGATTCTTCTGGGTACGTGATTTAAAAGATAGTTGTTGAAGTATGGATTCTTGTTGCCTCCAGAGGGGAAGGCTCTTGGGCACAAACCCACAGAATTACTGGGATGCCAACCTCCCACACAGGTTCCCATCTTTTCCTGAGTTAAACTGGAATCTGGGCCTTTGTTATTTCTGTGCTCCTTGTTAATGTTCTGTATGTTTTATGTCTTTTAATAACTTGGCTTATTACTTACTTAAGTGTAGTGGGGTTGAGTGGCAACACAGGTGTTTTCTGTAAGACTGTTGGTAGGCACAGGTAAGCTGGGCTAGGGTCCCCAAAAATGGGCATAGAGGAGCACTGGGGAGAGGCTGAGCTTCTTCATATCCTCCCAGGTGTGTCTCTCTGTCCCTACCGTGCCTGCTCAGAGAGGGCCAAATTCAGTTTCCAGATGACAGCTTCAAACGTGCAGCCAGTGCCTCTTACCCTCCTCAGTCCAGCTGGGATTTCTGTGAAGTTGGTGGTTGGTTTGTGCAAAGATAAAGCTGGGGTTGGGTGGCGTAAATTCTAAATTGCTATCACTAATAATGCAGTTGCATTGCTGAGAAACAAAGGAAAAAATGTGCTTTAGAGCTGTGTTTTTTCCCTTGTTTCTCTTTTTCTCTGTCTCCCCTGGGAATGTTTTGCTCTTTTTTCCTAGTCTTTCCCTTCAGCTCTTTGCCATACCTCTCTCCTCTTGCCACCCATAGCTCTGTTCTGATTTCTGCAGCCTTGGTTTGGTCAGCAATAAAGAGATAGTGCCAATACTTAAATATTACATCATTTGGGTCGGGTTGATATTGTGGTTAGATGAATAAAAGCTGTGGGGAGATGGTGTGTTCCTGAGCTGTTATTCCAGGCCGCTGCAGACCTCCGCCTAGTGGTGCTTGTCAAAAGCTCACAAGATGGGAGAGGAAGGCACATGCATCTCTCTAACTCAAAATGTGGATGGTATGGTGTGAGAGCTGAGTAAGCCATACAGGGACAATACCTTTTTAGAGAGTAAAGGTGTTAGGTGCGTATGTAATTTATTTAAAATAATGTGACTTAATGCTGCATTAATTAGAACTTTGTTTACATGTAAGTAGAGGTAGAAGGCAGGTATGATAGCAACTTAACCTCTTTTATCCTGTCTGGTTTGCATTTGTGCATATCCTGCATCCTTCTGCCTCAGTAAGGTATTTATTAGCTCACCATTTTGCTGAAATTAGTCTCAACATTAAAAAAAAAAAAAAGGTGCAGTGCTGTTTGATGTAGCAGGATTTGGTGACTTTGTGTTAGTGAGTGATCAAAACGATGAGTAGAATTCTTCCCCCTTGCCCCTCACCAAATGCAAGGTTTTAAGTTAAGATTTAGAAGTGAGAGGTGTAGAAAATGCTACTTTCTATACTTCTGGAAATCAATGCTTCTGTTCAATAGGTATTTAATAGTGTAAAAATGTAAATTCAGTTTTAGTAGAATGGCTAAATGCTGGTTTGTGTTGTATTTGGAGACTTCAGAGCTGCCTCTTATTTTCATCCCCTTCAGTGGAGAAATGAAAAGGCCTGTGTGCACTTCACAGGAAATGAGTGTCTGATACAGGCTTTCAGGCTGCACATTTCCAAGAACCACTCTCAAGGTATTTTGATAATGCACATTCTCTCTGCCTTCTCCCTTCCTGCTCCTCCTGCACTTTGTGTGCTTCTGCGTGTTCGCAAACACATGAAAGTTGAGGGGAACAATCAAACGGTGTCACTATTAAGTTTGCAGATGGGCTCCTTTAGCTTTATAGTGGCTGGCAAAATTGGGTTAAGCTGGTAGCATTCAGTTGCATTTGTTGCAGAGGGTTTTTATCCTTCCTCCACTCCCTGCAAATGCAAAGAAAAATGTTGACTTCCGATTGTGACTTGGGCAACAAGGGAGTTTTTTGTGTGTATGTGATTCTGCAGTTCAGAAACAGTTTGGATCTACTTTCATACTTCCTCAGTAACAAGTTTATTTGGAAACTTAGGCTAAAGCATAGAAAATTAGTGTCGCTTTTAGCAGTTGGAAAATGCCAGAGATCTGCAATCTGAACTGTGTAGCTGGGTTTCTGCACATCCTGCTAAAGGTGCCTTGCTGAAGCTACGGGGGTTCAGCATAAGTTTGCCTCAGTTCGCACACTAGTGGTGATAGAGGTTTGATTGTGCAAAAATAGTTTGTTTGTGCTTTTTGACAGACCAGCAGTGTTGTTCTTTATCCATATTTTAATTCTTGTTTTCTGGTGAGATTTTGTGGTGTGGAAGGAGGGAAGTTGGAGTTGGAAAAACATGTACTGCTTTAGCAGTAAACGCTGAAATCTGCTGTTTGTGTAAGGTGCACACTGATATTCAAGTCAGCACATCCAAAAAGAGGTGCTGTTCTTTTTAATCATTAAAGAATAAGGAAAACATGGGCAGAGCTATTTTAACTCTGCAGCAAGTCCATAGTTGATTCCTCATATTGACTTCTTATACCCTGCTTCAGTTTTGCACGAAGAGCATTTATGCCTTGTGCTGGGCTTCCCTTAGTGTAATGTCAGGTTTGAATGGTTGGTTTAGAGGTGTCTTTAAAAGGTATTGCTAAAACAACCAGGCCTTTGCTGCTGGATTCCCCTGTCTAAGGTCTAGTAAAGCATGACCTGGTGGGTACAGCATAGAAACAAAGCACAGAAGACATTTGAGAGAGAAGAAAAATGAGATTCCTCAGATCAGCTCTCTCTTTGCCCAGTCTATATGATTGGAATTTTTCCTTTCATGAGTTTTAAAATTAGTTACTTTTCAATCTTGGTTACCTTTGAACTTCCTCCCATCTGGTTTTCTGAAAGAATACAAAAAAAATGTTCTGATTGTTCTGTATCTTTCTCTGGCATCCTCTTGTATATATGCTCTCTAAACTGAGCATGAAATTTCTCCGGTCTCTCTCTGTACAGTTAAGTGTTGCTTCTTATTACCCGTCTTTAGGCCTATCCTCTTCAGTTCTGTGTGTTTTTATTTCAGGTGACTAGAACTGACTATTCTCTCAGGTGGTGACATTACCCATCCCTTTTGCACCCTCCCACTCTCGCTTGCTTCTTGTTTTTTAAATGAGTGCTTTTGCACTTGTAGCTGGAGCTTTCTTAATGAACCATCAGCACTGTTACTTGGCTCATTGGTCAGCTGCATCACTTAATTTATTGCTCTTGAAAATACAGACTCATATGGTTTTCCTACAAGTCTGTGTGCATTTGCATGTGTCAGGACAGAGTCTTGCCTGACCTTCTGCTGCTTTCCTGCTGACAAATTTTGAATGACCTCTGACTTCTCTGTCCTGCAGAGAGTGAAGTGATTTTGTCACTGTTTACCCTCGGTAGGTGATAGGGCTCACTGCATTTTGAATTGGCTGCCTAGATTTAAGTAACATGAGGCTGTAAGCTGCCTGCTGGGAGCCAAGGTTAGGCCTCGGGGGTTTAAGGTGTTGAGGGGAATGACAACTTGAAGACAGGGAAGGACAATTCTAGGAAGAGACCTAGGTCAACATGTGAGTTTGCACAGTTGGGGGGAGGGAGCTGCTTGCATGATAGATGGGGGAGCCTTTGGGCTGCTTGTACCCACCAGCCTGTTGAGGAGGTGGGATCCTCTGCAAAGTGGGCTGAGTTGAACGAGGGGGAAGATGCAGTGGCTGGGAGGGTGGCAGGGAAGTGACCAGATGTGCAGGGGCTGAAATGCCTTTGTTTTCTCCGGCCACTCCTCTTCCACCTCCCATTCACCCTGTGGCATGACTGCTCTGTGTCTTCCACCCATGTGCTGTAGAGGTCCTGGTGTGCTAAGGACTCTTTAGCTTGTCTATCATATCTCACTTGTTGACTTACTTCGCAGAAGCACAAAGTGTGTCCTGTCATCTGTTGCTTCTTCAGGTGCCATCTACCTGATGGAGAACTCTGCTTGGGGGTTGGCTCTCCCCCACACCAGGTAGCCTTGTGCTGCTCCTGCCTTAGCAGCCCATGTCAAAAGAAGTTCTTTCCAATACTTGTAACCTTCTGGCAATTGCTAGTGCCGCTGATTTGGTTGAGAGAACACCTCTCTTTGTATATCAACCATCCATTTCCAATTCAGAATCTCTGGGTATAGTCCACTGTGCCCAGCTGGCTTTCTGCTTTAATGTCACCTTCCCCCATCTCTTCTGATAGAGCACCCTCTTTTTTCCTTTCAGCTTAATCTGCATTAAATACAGAAATCTCCTCAACATCACGTGCAAGAAAAAAATAATACCTGCTTGCTTGTGTGACTTTTCCGCAGTGTCCCCGTCCCTCCCCTCCACTGTATACCAGTCAACTAAATTATTCCCCCAGAGGTTTTCTGTTTTTGATAAGCTGAAAATGTCACATGTTTTCTGGGTTTTGTTTCATTTATCTTGACCACCTACTGTCCCAGTTTCATGACAGCCATCCTCATATAAATTTGTTCCCTACCATCAATAATTTATATTCCTTTATATTGGCTCCTCCAGGATTATTTTTTCATTTTCTGAGGGATTATTGAGGTTGTAGAGATATTTGAATAGGGACTGTGGTTTTGTAGTGTGTGTGCTGATCCACAGCAGAAGCCCTTGCAAACTATTATACCTACAGCTGATACCTGCAGTGTAACCTGTGTTGTGCCCCAAGCCTGTCCTCTTAGCCAGGCAGCATCTCTGTGCCATCATTTGTGAGAGGTCTCCATGCTCTGTCACTTAAGATTTCCTAAATACCCTTTCATGACTTAATTTTTTTAAAAAATTCTTTTTACTTTTGACTCTCTGGACTAGTTTGTTTTGTGTGTTGGAAATTCCCCACTAGAAGACTTAGTGTTGTGGTGCCTATGTGCTTTCTGACCCTTGCCCTTTCCTCTGAAGGCAGAGTAATTGGTATGGTGTAATGGCCCCTCACATCTTTTGAAGCTGGTCCTTCTAAAGAGTCAGGGAGGGTGTTTCTCTTATCCCCCTGTTCTCGTGTTGGTTAATCATCTGGGAGTCCTCTCGCAGCATAGTTCTGGTAAGGATACTGAACCAGTTTTAGCTGCAGACACTGCTTATTTCTCAGAGTTAGCTGCTGCTTTGAATTTCTTTCTGGCTCAGTGTGATGATTTTGATAAAGAGCCATGATCGTCACAGAGACCACTGATAGCTTTTGTGTCTCAGGATTTACTCATTTCCTCAGACAGGGTTCTGGAACAAAGTCAGTTTAGTAGAGAAAGGCAGAGGAAATGTATCTGTGCTGCTGGTCTGGGAGTGGCGGGAGCTGGTAATGTTGAGGAGCCATGATGGGTTGGAGGCAGCCCTGGGCATTGCTACCCCCTTCCCACTGATCCCCCTCTCAGCACTTCCCACTGATCCTCCTCTCAACAGGGAGATCGGACAGAGCATTTCAAGTGGGGAGACATGAGGGACTCCTGTTATCTTTGCTTCTTTCTTCTTCCTTCTTCTGCCCTCTCCCCATCTCCTTGTTTCTGCCCCCAAGATGAGCTCCAGCCACCTTTCCAGAGGGCTGCTTCCTGAGCCAGAGTGTGGTGTGGAGGGAAGGACAGTAAGGCAGCAGCACAGACTCTGTGTTCCCTGGCAAAGTACAGGGCTGAGGTTTTGTGTAGCTGTACAGCACTGACATTCACAGGAATGGCTGCTTGCTGTGAAACTACAAAGGTCAGGAGTAACACAACTGGGCTTCCCTCACTTAACAAAAATTTTGTTGGCCAGAGGCAAGCAACAATTCTTTGCATATCAGGATAGGCTCAGCTGCAGCTTTGGAACTTAGTAGTAACTCCACCTGATTTTCTTTTTTGTCTTCTTGTTGCCCCAGTTAAAGGAGAAGGCAGAAATAATTCAGTCTTCAGTAGAAGATGTCTTTGGCAGAAGTAACATGGTAGTTTTGGTAGTTTTACTTGCTGTGGAATAAGGTGTAGTTGATTGTGGCTACTGCAGAGCAGCCTCTGAGTTCAGGAAAGTGATGAGGCTTCTCTGTTATTCTGAAATGGCAGGATTAGAGTTTCACACAGGGCTATTTTGATGAGGAATAGGCTCTTTTATTTGAAACTATTTCTGAAAGTGTGTAGTATTTCAAAGGGTTGAGGAGGGGACCCTAAAAATGGATGTCTTTCTTCCAGCTGCTTCAATTAGCTCAGTAAAGACAATTAGTTTTTCCTTTAAACTGCCACCTTGTTGGGTTTTTCATTGAGAAACTAAAGTGCTTGCAGACTTCCCTGCCTTGAAGAGTATTTGGCACACATCACACTGTCTTATTGGTTTTCTTGGAGTAAAAACCTTTTAGTCCCTATCTGCAAAATGACATATTAATTCAGAAAACACATCGTAGAAAAATACTTTAAGTACCAAACATTAATATCAGATCCATGCAAAGTTATTTGTGGGTTTTAAAGTATGTTCTCCAGACCCAAAATGCTGGGAGGTGTTTGATGAGACAAGTCTTCTTGCAAGGTATCCAGCTGCTGATTCCCAAAGCCTGCATGCAGGATCTTCCTGCACTGTGTCTCTACTGTGTGTAGTAGGAACTGCCACAGTGTATTTGCTGCCTCAGTTTATTTTATTAAATATTGCATCCTTGGATGCTGGTTGTACAGGGAAATGCAGTTTTGGTTTGGTGTATGTGTGGTGTGGTTTTTTTCCCACATACTCTCTCATGTATCAGACGTAATGGCAGCCTCATATCAAACTGCCATGGCATAAAAGATAGAGGGAACTGCAATGTGTCCAAGGCCTGCTTTATGCTGGAGAAATTGGCTTGATTAACATTGGTCCTCTTGGATGAGCTGGTCCACATCTTCCTCTAACCACAGCTCCCTCTGTTCTCTTTGGCATGTCTGTCTGTGCATCTCCTTTCCCTTTGCCCTCTGTAATCCCTTTCTGCATCAGCCCTGGTCACCTTGGTTGTGGCAGGGTACTCGTGGCAAGGGGCTTTGTTGTGACCATGCACCATGGCGGTGATGGCACGATTCCAACCAGTGCCAATGTGTGACAGGCAGTGATGGCCTGGGAACCAGGCTGGCCTACCGTTAAAACCTAGCTTGTCTCTTACCAGGGAGGTTTCTTCTGGCCCTTTGCTCAAGCTTTCCTTTGAAACAGCCAGGTAGGCTGCACAGCCAGTATGCAGCACATTTCTGTGGGATACAGATGTGCAAACGAGATATCTGCTCAGGCTCTGCTGCCTGGGGTAGGGATGCTATCACAAGGGCTTGCAGGGTACTTTAGGAAGAGCTTTTCCTAATTATCCCAGCCTCCATCTAGCTGCTCTGGGAACTGCAGGGTTGATACCTGGGAGATGTCAAAGCCAAATGGAGTGGTAATGGAAAAGTGTAATAATGGGATCAACCTGCAGTTTTGCTAGCTGCAAGTCAGTGTAGCTTGTGGAGTGTGTGCCCATTTCGGACTGGGCTGGGGAGGATGCAGAGAAGTGATGTTACATGGGTACAAGTGAAGCTCTGCAGGGACTGCCTCTGAAAGATATGCAGAAAGCTGAGGTTGTTTTTTTCAGCTTGCTGATGGATCCACTGACAGACACATGATTGCACACATGGTGGTCTGCTTCTCCACCAGGTCAGCAGGTTTACTTTTTCATCTGCAAGGTGAGAAGGAAAAGTCTTGAGAGCTGGGGTAGCAGGGCAAAAGAGTGTGGGCCGGAATGGACTGGGTCACAGTTAAGGATAACTCAGCAGTGAATGGATACCTACGTGGTGTCAAATAAGATACTCTAAATTTTATGCTTTGTATTCAGCACATGTTGAGACTTTGCTGTTCTGAATTCTTAGGTTTATTCTTGTTGCCATCATCTCTTAACATTTGGGTTTTATGGTTCCTGCTTCTGGAAGATAATGGCAACTTTATGGTCTTTCCATTTGTCCTCGGGCCACCTGTGAGCTGCCTAGACCTAATCAGCTCATAGCTTTGTAAGTAGCAATAGTAATATCAACAGCAATAATCTGCTGTCTCTGTTGCTATCTGAAGTGCTGTATACCTGTTTCTACAGTAACACAGATCAAAGAGATAGAGACAAACAACCTCTGTCCCCAGATTTGTTGTATTTTAGATCTACATTACAGCAAACTGATGAGCTTAGCCATCTGCTTGATAGACGTATCTTTCTTTTCAAAGGATGGATTTGCTCTTAAGTAAAGCTGTGCAAAAACTGGGAGGTGCTGCATCAGAGCTTTTGAATTTGGACCACTTCCAGTCCTAACATCCAGAAACTCATCCCTATGGGTGGCAAAAACAAAGAGGTAAGCTTTTTCAAGTGTCCTGGTAGAGTGCGAGGATGCATCATAGCTGAGTACTTGAGGCTGATGTTGAGCATGCCAGATTTGTCAAGCCACAGGGTGCAGTGTTGGCTTGGCTAACACCACACACTGCGTACAGTCCCCTGGTTTACTAGAATTGTCTCCTTATATAAAATACACTGCCTTGCCTGGGTCATGAGTGAGGAAAAAAGCAGAATGCTCTGTGTCCAGAGCACATAGTTTGAAAAGCTCTTGAACTCACAGTAAATCAGAAAGTTTGGGAAACTTACCTAGCCTTTTAATTAGCAGGACACCACCTTTTTAGGGTATGTTGTTTTGGCTGCAAGCATTGTTCACTTGCAGTAGGGAGGTAATGTGTTAGGGTGTCAGGGTTTTTTGAGTTTTTTTGGAGGGAAGAAGATGGAAAGCAAATTGTGGTGTGACAAGTCAACAGAACTAATTATGCATGTGTGTTTTATTACACCCCTGGTTTGGTTTATTCCTAATCCTGGGTCTGCACATCCTCCTTGATGTGGGAGGCCATGTGCACCTAGTACCTGTTGACCCATTAAAAGTGAACCTTAAAAGTAGTATCAGGAAGCACGTCTAGAGCTAATATTACTGTAACTAATGCTGTGCTGCAGGCCAGGCACTTATCTCTTGGAAATGGGTCACTGAAGCTAAACAAATTCCCCCCATCTGAGGCTCTGACCTACATGTAGATTTCAAAACAAGTGAAAAAAATGTGTTATTTTTGCATTTACTTTGATTTTGAAATGACAACAGTCTCAATTCTTAGTCAGTCAGATTTCTAGTAGCAGTGGATTTTTCTTAAAGGACATGGGTGAATGACTCAAGGTTGAAAACTGGGACAAACCAGTTTGGGGTTTTTTTTCTGTCAAACAGTATGTGCAGCCTTAAACAAATTATATATTTGTTGTTATTTTTAAAACTAGCCTGGAAATAAAAGATAGGTGCCTGCTTCTGTTTTCATGCTTGAATTAAATTTCTAACCTTCACCTGTGAAATTGGCAAAATTTCCATTTGAACCTAAGAGAAGTTGCTGTTTAGGAAGGTACTTTATTGCTACAGCCACAGCTCTGGAGGCACCTGGCAGATGAACTTGGTTTTCTGTAGGAGCTAATGTCAGAGGGTCCTATAGCTTCCTCACCCAGCAGAGAGAAGGAGGAGAAGGACAGAGATGCTGGAACTCCTTGTGGTGCATTCTGTGCTGAGTTTTCAGTGGTGATAGATGGCCCTTGTTGCTGTGTAGTGGTGACTGTTTGCTTGCATCTTGCTCACTAAATCACCTTTACCTAAGATTTATTTTGACTTGCTGAATGGTCTGAGCAGCTTTCAACTGCTGCCTTTTTTTATTTTTTTAATGGAAAATTAAAATCCAACTTGATTAACTGCTTCCTACCCCTCTCACCTTTCTCTAAGCATAGAATTTCTCTCCTACTATGAATCTACCTAGAGGGCAGGATCAGCAGCATTCAGAGCAGTAGCAGGAACATTGCTGGCTTGTGGACTGCAAATCACAGGGCTATAAGCAGGATAAGCTTCCTATGCTGCTCTTGGAAAGGATGCTTATGGCTCCATATATGAAACATGCCTGGAAGCTACACTATTGGTATTACTGTTAAGTATTGACAGAGATGTTAGACTAGAAAAGATGTCTGTAGTGAGGCATTGCCAGGCGCATGCCTGCACTCCCTAACTACTGTGCCTGTATGAAGGAAAGATGCTAGTCCTCTCCTGGGGCACAGAGTGTTCATGGCCACCCAGCTGGCACCAGCACCGAAAGGAATGTGATGCTTTTGAATAACTGGCGAAGGGTGCAAGACAGAGGAACCTTGCAAGGAGCTAAGCTTAAAGTAAAGCTCTCCCTGCAGTGCAAGCCCAACACAGATCCCTGCACATTCTCTGGGGGGCTGCCTGCCTGATATGAGCCCTGATGCTCTGGCAAGTCTGTTGTGGGGGGTGGACTGCTGGAGATGAAGTGTGTCTCTTCCTCTGCTGCAGGCTGTGCCAGCACTGTTCTGCTCCAAGCATGGTTGTGCTGTGAGTGAGTATGACTGGGTTAATGGAGTATGTCAGGGGAGAGAGGGCAGCATTTGGCAGTAAGCTACTGACTTGTCAGGCCTGGGAAAGTGGTATGTTACAGCTCAGCTTCTCACACAGAATGAGCCTCTGGCTTAGGGCTGTGGTTTTTTTGTTTGTGCCAATACAGACACACACATTTAGAATATGGGGGGTTTTTTTAATATAATTGAAGTGACTTGGATAGCTGATGGCAACACTGGGTTCAGAAATTTGCATTTCTGAAAATAGCCTGGTGATAACACAAGGTGCAGGAGATGAGCAGGGTCATAACAGTACATTAGAGGATGGTGACTGGGAGTGGGCAGCATTGTCTGCAAGGCAGTGGGAGTTGTCCTTCTGGAAGAAACAGAAGTTAAGAGTCTAGAAGGGCATCAGCAGTGTCTGGTACCATTGTTAAGTGAACTCATTCATAGTAGTTTCAGCCTTGAAGTTATAACATTTCTTAAAGGGATCTTGATCTGAGACCTTTGCTTTCTCCTGATATAGTGAAACACGCACGTCTTGGGATAAGGGAGTGGTTCCTGGGATGGTGAGAAAGGCTCATACTCGTCTTCTGCTTTTGCTAGGTCCTGTTGTCAGTCTTGTTGAAGAAAGGGTTGGAGAAGTGTGAGGAAACTTTTCTACTTTTCACTGAATGACAAAGTAAATTTTACTTTTCTGTTTTAGGAAATATTTGCCTTTTGATTTGTAGTGTCATTTCACCTTTCCAATTTCAAGGCCACTCTGAAGAGTTTCAAACATCTAGCAGAGGGAAATCTTGAAATGCTGAGATCGGCTGGGTTCAAACCAGCCTGCTGGAGGTTGTGCAGGAGCCTCTGGCTATGAATCACAGAAACCCAATGGATGCAGAGCTCTGTAAGGTGCCACCTTGTGCTGGTGGGGACCCAGCTGGACCCCTTTCCACATATATATCCTTGGTTGTCCCTGGAGCTGTGGGTTGGTGACATGCAATATCTTCGTAGTACCCTCCTTGGTACTCTTGCTGGCCTTTCCCCTTGGGAAGTGTCTTGCCCAGGTTCAAGAAAATATTGGGTTTGCCTCACTCTCCTTCTGTCCTACAGGCTGAATGCAAAGGAGGAAGCATGGTAAAGGCAGCATCATTCCAGGATTCATGGGCTTTTTGAGAGATGATCAGAGGGAGGCCAGATGATCTGCACAACACACACACCACTGTTTCTCATCTGCAAAGGCAGCATCGGAGTGTTCTCCCCAGCCCCACGCCACCTGGCTTGCCTGATCGTTTCCGGATGTTTCGCAGCTGCGAGTGGGAAGTCCTGGAGCGATCCCTCAATATCCTCCAGGCCAGTGACTTCTACTGGGGCCCCTTGTCTGTGGGGGAGGCTCATGCCAAGCTCCAGCGGGAGCCTGTAGGCACCTACTTGGTGCGGGACAGCTCGCAGGGGAACTGCTTGTTCAGCCTGAGCGTGCGGATGCCCACAGGGCCCGTCAGCCTTCGAATCTCTTTCCAGGAGGGCTATTTCCGCCTCAAGAACTGGTTTTCAGACTGTGTGGTCCGGCTGCTGGAGCTGGTGGTGGCAGGGACCCAGAAGAACCCCTTGCACTTTGATGAGATGGGGGGAGCACCCCTGGTCTTCTCTGAGCCCTTGTGCCGGAGCCGCCGGGCAGTTCCTACACTGCAAGAATTGTGCTGCCGGAGCCTCCCTGCTGGTGCCATGACAGAGGACAGAGCAGGGCTGCGGGGCTCCTTGGGGGTGTGTTTGAGAGAAGAGGTGTTCTCACCCCTGGATAGAAGGGGAGGATCAGAGGGGAGCATTGGCTCCAGCCCCTCTCTGTCCTGGGTGGGGAGATGATACCATGCATATGGGAGATGAAGGGAGATGCCTCTTTTATGGCTCTGCTGGTGGGATATGTGCCACACCAGTGAGGCTGGACTGGCTGCTGGGAGAGGAAGGGGGAGGGCAGAGGGAGCAGAGCTTGAACCCAGTGGCTGTGACAGGTATGTCCTCATACACACACACACACAGTGAGTGTGGCTTTCCCCAGACATGCCTGGGGTAAAGCCAAACCTGAAGAGCACTTTTCCACTGCCACCAAGTCCTGCTCTTTGCTCCATTTATAACTTAAAAGCTTCAGAAAAGGGTGAGTTGCCTGTCCTCCCAGGTCAGCCCTGTGTTCTCTTCTACCCTAAAGTGCTTGAGCTCATTTCTGCCTCAAATCTGCCCTTGTGGAGTGCAGCTGACTCAAGTCCCACAGCAGTGCAGCTTGGACATTGATGGGCACGACCCTTGTGCTGACCCATGAAGCTGTGGTGGAACAAGAGCTCATTTCAGTCCTTGCAGCACGAATGTGATGCCTGTTACTTCAGAGGCTGGTGTTTCAACCAAGTGAAACCATTGCAGCCGTGTACAATACATGCAGCTTGACGGGCTTTTGCATTGCTTTATTCGGTTGGATTTTTGAGAGTGAAGATGGGTTATGCTGTACTTAAGGGCATAGCATTCCTGCAGACATAACCCTGGTTTGAAGAGTTGTATCTGTCCTGGGAGGGTATGAAGGGATGGGGTCCTGTACCCTGTCTTAAGCTCATCTGATAGTGTGTTGCTGCCATCTGTTGAGCATCAGAAGATACTTTGGTTTTGCCTCTGAAAGGGCAAGGAATTTTTTATATAAAACTTCTAAAATTTAAATAAAATTTTTATATTGATTTTTAAGTCAGTGAATACATGACAGTAACTTCATTCCCTTGTAATGTTGGAAGCCCAATTAGTTTAGTGCCCAGGTTTGGCAACCAAACTGAAACTGAACAAGTGAATTTCTCAAAAAGAACAAAAGCAGAGCATAAATGAGTGGTCCTAGTTGGGAACATTAAAATTCATCTTGTAGTGTAATTAATTGAAGAATTTTCTAAACAGAGAATACTTTTGAAAATCCCAGCCCTACATTTTTAGAAAATTTTTTTAGTACCTTAAAATTTGTACTGTTTGAAAAACACTGAGTAATTCAAGTTCTTAGAACAGGGTGCAGCATCAGTGAACTTGAACTGGTATCCAGTACAAATGGGAGGAACAGAATTGGCTTAAATAGGGTCATGGTTCATTTAAGGGATAGTTGGTATGATATCTTCAAAATAAGTGATTGAAAACAGCTACATGAAAGAAGAAATTCAAATACTCTAAAATTTGAGCCAAACCATTTTATATGCTGCTAAACATCCATAGCTGGGCAGGCAGCCTGCTTTGCTCATGCTGTCTTTCCTCTTCAAACCTGTATGGAAGAAAAAAGCTGAACAGGGGAAGAGTACACTAAATATGCTCTCTTGCTGCTGTTTTATCTGAGGAACTAAAGTGTGTGGTCAGCACAGAGAGAGATACAGGCTGTGATTCATCACAGGAACCTAACTTAGACACTCTGAATTGTTCTCTGGAGGGCTCTGTTACTCTGCTGGTGATGAGGTGCCTGGCTGCCTGTCTCAAGGCATTGGCTTATGAACCAAAGTAGTTAGGTAAGTGTCAGGGAAATGGTGATCTTGTCCTTGCTGCCTGCTCCTTCCAGCTGCAGGGAGACCAGAGGCAGCTTGGTGGCCCTGCGGCTACTGGATCTCTCAGCCCAGTGCAAAAGCAGGAGCTGGGATTGTTCATTTCTACAGCGTTTGTGTGCAATTGGGTGGCTGACATGTGGGCGTAGTGTTGCTTGCTGCCAGCATCTCAGGTGGCTTTGGGCACCTCTGGGACCATTCAAAGGATCTTGAGTGAAGCCCCTGCCTCAGCAGGGTCAGGCACACACCTCCTTCTCTGGCATGGAGGAGTGGGACTGGATCTGCTGGCCCAGGCATCACATCCAGCCCTTGATCCTTTTCTTTCTTGAGGGTGTCTGTTGAGATGTCTTGGCTGCCTTCCTGCCTTCCCTTCAGAAAGCAGGGGGTGGAGGAGCAGTAGAATTTCTTCCATGTTTAGAACTGAGCACAGGAATGCTTGTTTTCTGGCCACGGTTACGTCACTGAGGGAAGAACTTTCTAACGGTATTGCTCTGACCTGGCTGTGAACTGTTCTCATTTGGCTGCAAATGAGCATCTGGGTTGTATAGCTGGGGGCTGCAGAAGAGCCCTATTTGTGGCCTGAATTGCACTTTAGGAAAATCACACCACAGGAAAAAAAAAATAATTTGGATTTTAATAAAGTCTACTTTATTTTGTTCTTTTTTTTTTTTTTTTTTTTTTTTTTTTTAATTTCACAGCAAGCACTTGTCTCAGTCTTACAAATAAGTAAATTCCATACAGGGCTGCAGCAAATTGATTTGAGATCTGTGAATGAAAAGTAGTGAATTACTGCCAAGCATTGTTATATTGTGGAAGTTGAAAGCACATCACGTGTGAGTATCGTCATTATTCCCAAGAAGAGGTCACTCTCCAGATCAGGATTGGTGCAAGAAAGGAAATAAATGTAGAAAAAACAGGAAAGTGAAAAGTGCATTGGTTGAGGCAAGCATTAGAGTACTTCATTCTCTGCTTGAATGGTGGCAGAGAAACCTTCTTCTTTCAGCTCTTGAGAAAAAAGATAGCAAAGCCGTAAGAATTTACTTCCATGGGGTAACACTATACTCCTGCTTTCATTAAAGTGGGAAATGTTCGCTTCAGTGACCCTGCCTCTGAATCGGTCCCTCTGTCAGGTAGGAGTAGCTCCTGATGGTCTATATCCAAATGTTTATTTTGGTGGCTCCTAAGAGGACTTATAAAGAAATTGCAAACTTCCTCACAATCTCTTGAGCACCATTTGGGGAATAGAAGGAAATGGTTTGCATTTTTATATGTAATCTTATACATTTCTCCAGCTGACTCATTTCGGTTTGTCGAGGAAACTTACACAGGCTTTGCAGATGGTTTTTTTCAAGTGTTCTTCCTAACAGCAGAAATTCAAAAGTTTAGTGCTTGTGGGAGGGGATTCCTCTATCATGCTGTGAATGGCCTGGATTTCAGTCTCAATATGTTGCAGGCATCCAGCAGGAAACTTTGTCTGCTCCCAACTAGCAGTCTGTTGGTAGTGCTCTGGGGCCCCAAGGGTTAATTTCCCAAAATTCTTCACTGGAGCTTGCTAATAGCTTCCTTATGTACCCATGTGTGTGCTCTGGAGAGGCGCCACAGCCATCAGCTCTTGCAATAATACTTGATTACCTCTGACATAAGGGTCTGTATGTGATTAGGGATCAGGATTCACCAAAAGGCAAAAGTTTGTGCAAAAACACTTTAAAAATGTATTAACATTGGGTAATCCTCAGAGATTGTGACCTTAACTCTTCTTAGGTAGTCAAGCTTCAAAATAAAGCCTGTGAAAACACAACTGGATCTTAGTTTTGACCCTTACCCTGATGTCCCTCTGCAAATGTGCATTTGTGTCATTAGTCTTTAAGTGTGCTAAACCCCTTAATTTACAACACACCTTGGTTAGGGGAATGTGATGGCTTTGTCTGATTCAGTTCGTTTTGCCTCAGTTCCTTAGATGTTTGGCATGTGTACAGTTTAAACTGCATGCACTGGAGCTTTCTACCAGCCCTGTGCCATTCCCTGGTGCAAAGGCAGGGCTACTGAAGGCAGCCTTCAAAGAGAAAGCAGGTGTCAGAGGGAGAGGGAAATGTGGCAGAGTTCCTTTGAAACTCCCAATGCCTCCTTGCAGAGCTGCCTAGGTCTTGGCAGGCTCCTGCTGCCTTCTGATCTCAGCTGGGGCTGGCGGAGCTGAGGTTTTGATTCAGGCAAAGCAAAGTACTTCCAAACACTTCCCATTCAAGGGCTGGCTCGATAGTAGGGCTCTTCACCCACAAAAGAAATGACTAAGGTCTTTGGCAGAGATCTGTAAAGCCTAAATGCCCTGGAGTAGGTGACCATGTGTTTTCTTAAAATCCAGGGAGGCATCTGATGAAATACTCAAGTTCAAGACTTACAAGGAGACATTTCTTCATGTGAAGCTTAAGCTGTGGAAATCTCTGCCACAGGCCACCAGTGAGGCTAACCTCTATGTGGGTACAAAAAGGGATTAATGGTGAGGAACCTATGGAGGAGGAAGAGCAGAGTTGGGAAACGGAAGAGGCAGGATCCGGGTGGAGCTTTGAGTTCTGTGCCTTGTAGGGCAGATCTCTGCTATGGCAGGAGTGTGGGAACAAGCCTGTTTAGGCTTGGCCTGAGGCTCAGCATCACAGGGCGCAGCCCAGGCCAGCTGAGCTGGTGGTTCAGTTAGGGACAACTGTGCTAAGCTCCCAGAACCTGTACTGGGCCTCTCAAGACAGAGGGGTCTGCACCTGGCAGACCTGTATGCCCACCCCTGCAGTGCAATTACAGCCCCAAAGGGAGCAGCCCTCTGGTGCTTCTTCCCAGCTTTCACAAGCAGAAAAATTGGGGCACCCATCTGATGCCTGGAGGCAAGTGTCAGCACAGGCTGAGGATGAAAACATCACCATCATTCAGAATGAGTGAAAGAGCCTGAATTGTCAGCTGAGGGCACTGGGGGAGGCCAGCATCAGCCCAGAGTAATGACTGGTTAGGGCAGAGTTGGGGGCCCCCAGCCTGACTAATTGCGTGTCAGAAAGGAGCTGCAGAGCTTTGAGAAGCAAAGCACTGGCAGGCTCCTAGGTTCATCCATCCCAGAGCAAATGATATGCGTACATTTTTAAATATTTTTGCTTCCTGGGCTACCTGCTTTCCAAGACACCACCCTTGCCATCAGAGTACTGAGTCTTTGAGCTGGTCCCAGATGCCACTGAAATCAATGACCAGATTATTGTTACTCTCTGAAGATTTTGGATTAGGGCTCCCTGTTTTTTAGGGCTGATGTGAGCAAAATGTGGGTTTTCCACACTAAGTGTAATCAAAACAAACCATGCTCCCACTGGCTTGTGCAACAAATCATGCTGGGGGAATTGCTGGCATTAGGCATGATTAGCCCAAGTGCAGATGCCTTCCAGCTTGTAAACAATAGCCTAAAAAATTGGAGAGGATCACAAACAAAGCACTTACAGAGAAGACAGCATTTTCACAATGGACATGATAGCTTATGTCCATTGGGGGTCTTTTAAAAATAAACTAGAAGTAAACAAATTGACAGAGATGGCTCTTAAGAATCTAAGAGGATGAAAGTGAGGAGACTGGATATACTACTAGACAGGGCTAATGGGTCCTCTTAAACTCCACCACAAGATGTTCCACAGCCTTAGGGATGACCAGACACTGGAAATCTCATCTGTCCTTGTGAATGAAGCCAGGTGGTATGTGTAAGGGATGCAGGAGAAAACCCTTCTTCTGTTCACAGGAGAAAAAAATCCCTAAAAAGTGGTGAGAGGAACAAAAGGATCAGGCAGCTTGTGCTTGTTTTATGGTCATTCAGTCTGAAAGCGACATTCCCTCCTTGAACTGCAAACTAGTGACAAATTGCTGTGAATTTCAGCCTGAAAACTGTCCAAGTCATGTAAACCATAGTTTTTGTATTGTACTTTTATTTTTTTTTTAATCTCATTTTTATATTGGGTTTTTAAGTATGGACTGAATTATCTTCAGTTGTCTCATTTCTCCTGGCCCTGGCAGAGTGAAGTAGCAAGTGCCTAGCTTCACACTCGAGGTCCTGTAAGGGGATAACAAGGTTCATGACACTGATGGTTGCTCACTTTAACGATATGGTGAATGGGAGTTGCAGCCAGAGCTCACTAGCATCTCTATATCTGAGATGGTGTTGCAAGGTGTAATGTGAGGGTCATGGTCTTTGTTCCCCTAGGGACTTCTAGAACAAGTCAGATCAGCTCAATTGGATCTGTTATGATCAGACTCATGTCCAGCTGTACGTTGCTACATCAAGGAATGCTAAATCTGGAAAGACACGAGTGCCCTTCATGCTTTCCCTGGTTTAAAATGTTCAGGTAGCAGCTATTCCGATCACAGAGCACAAGGTATTTGCCAGGTCCTTGCTGCTAGATTTTTAGTTCATCTTGATTTGTTTTGGAGTCCATGGAATCTCAAGCCTAGAATAGTACAGGTGCAAATCCAGACATTCTCTTGGTGGTATCCAGCCTCCATGTTCTAAGTGCTTCAGTACTATAGTTGTACATTCTGCAGTACTGAGTCAGGGAGGACTGATGGTTCCTTTTATCCTTGGTCTTCTGTAAGGAGCTCTCCAAGGCATCGGGATGGGAAAATGGGGCAGTGGAGAACATGAACTGCAGATCTTTTCCTGTTCTTCCAGACTGTGCAGGGAATCAATCAGATACAAAGGCAACTCTAATGTACATGCTGAGATACATAAAATAAGCCACGCAAACGAATCAGTCATACGTTATCCAGATGGGACTGTTCAAACCGAATAATAGAAGTAAAGTGCTCCCAAACTCTGCAGAGAGATTATAGAAGGATCAGGTATAATTATAGTGCCTTACTATTTCCATTCTTAGCATTCTTTTTAACAAAGCTCTTCAATAGGATGAAAAAACTTTTTGCAGGAGATCCTAATGTGTTTGCTGGCATTTTTTTCATTCTTCCTTCCAAGGCTGTTCAAGTCAGCCCCTGTAAGTTACTAAATATCACAATGATCTTGGACTATACAGTCTTTCAGATGAAACTTTCATCAGTATCGTTATGGCCCTGACTGCAGCAAACCCTTCCCCTGAAACACCTCACTGTTGCTACCTCTAATAAGAGCACCAGCAAAAATACCCCTCTTCTGCTCTGATCCTTGCCTTGATACAAGCCCTTCCAAGCAGGATTAAGTAATATCCTTGAAATTGAAATATTAGTGTTTGCAAGTGGCTTGTCTGAGCTCTCCACCTGGAATATAAGTGGAATCACTCAGCAAAGATTCTCTACTTTGGAGGAAGTCATAGAGCTGGAGGTATGTATCTGCAAGGTGTTCTCCCCTGCCCAAGTCCCATCTCCTCTAAACACCATCAGTGCTTGTGAGAAAAGCTCAGGGTTATCAGAATCAGATCACAGGCAAAATGGATGCAGGAAACACACATCCTTGTCTGCAGGTTGGTGCTGTGGGCTGGCACCACTCAAGAGAAGGAAAAAAATCCCTGGCATTTATTCAGCAGTATCCCCTCTCAGAACACTGCAGATCTCTGGAAATACTGCTGTAAGAGGAGCCTGACAGTGCAAGGCATCCAGCTCACCTTGAAGGCACAGCCACACAGCAGCTCTGAAAACCAGTGTGGACTTCCCAGGGAGAGGATTTTTCACAGGAGGGAAGTCTCAGGCAGCACTTCCATTTCTGCAGCTCCCCCAGCCTAGGGAGCAACTTGCTATGAGGAAAAACTGTCAGTGAGCATGTGGATGGTAAAAACTCCACCAACACATCTTGTTCTTAATCTGCAACACATGCTGCATTGCCATCCTCACGGCCCTGATTAAGTCAACCCCTTGTACCTCTCTCAGCTTGGGGATGTGTCTGTGCCTGTACATGTGTCAAGTGTTGCAGTGCAGGACAGCATGTCTCCCAGATTCCATGGCTCCATGCCCTGCTCACCTGCAAGTCCCAGGCAAACCAGGAGCATAGGCAATGTGGTTTGAACAGACCCAGCAGGTTTGGAGGGGGACACGTCAGGTTTGTTTCTTGGGCTGAGAGGAAGGGGTGATTTGCTGAAATGGGTCTTTTCTCATCTCCCCTGAGCACCTTGGCAGAGCCTTGCTCTCAACTCAGTGAAAGTAGGGCAGAGTCTAACCACATTTCAAGCTGTCTGTGTTTTTGGATTCTGGGTAACTGTGATCTTTATCTGTTCCTAGAAAAGATTTAAACAACTTATAAACCACAGCTGGGCAGAGATAATAAAAGAAGCAGTACTAGGGTGGGGAAGGATCTCCCCAGAGTGTACAAAGTGAGGAAAGAGTGGTCTGCAGGAGAAACATGGGCCCAGCTGTGGTAGAGGGTCTCAGCATGGCTTACTTGGGCTGTAGGGGGACACAGCCTTAGGGAAACCTCAGTAGCTAGGTATAAAATGTGGGTACATGTATATACATGCATATATATATAAAAAAGCAATTTATATTAAATGGAGACACAACTAGTCACAGAAGAAGGTGTCTGAACCCTGCTATGGTATCTGTACAGTCTCATGCACTTGCTCCTGCTGAGGTTTGTGTCTCCGTGCAGACAGGATATGCTTCCTCTTATACTCCAGGGTTTTTTGCATTTCTCATCCCTGTGGGACCCACCTCTCTCATCATGCAGTTCTCCAGGGAGAGGAGATCTCCTTACATTGGAGGGTGGGAGCGGGTTCACGCTCAGTGCCTATCTTCCAGGCCCACAAGGATGTTCACAAAACCTCTCTGAGGTCTCCCCATGGCCTACGCCAGTGTTGGATGCTCCCAGTATGCTCAGCAGTGGTCTGTAAGGGTTTGAAAAACAAAACCCAGTGATGTTACTCTTGCATTAGGTCAAAACTACAGACCCTTGTCCTGTAGTTCTGTCAGCCAAGAATGTAGACAGCAGGTGGGAAATTCAGGGGTAGGGAGGAAAACAGAATGAAACACATTTCTGTATTGGCAAAAATCCTAGCAGAGATGTGGTTCTTCCAGCACATGTTTTTGCCAGGATCCTTTACTTAGTTTTCATAGCCAGAATAGAGCCTGGTGGCAAAATTATGTTTTTCTACCCTAGGAGGGTATGCTATTACAGCTGTATCAGCCTGCATATTCTCCACAGTCCACAATCAAAGCAAAGTTGAGGAATTAATAGAAAAAAACCTATATATTAACTTGCCAATGAGATACTTAGCTACTTAATCCTTTCCCAGCCTTCCTCCTGGGAGCTGGCAGAAGCCTGGAGTGCATGAGGAAAGCTGTACCAATCTAAAGTGGGGTGTGACTGCACTCAAGTGTCTGCTGTGGGGGTCCATGCTGGTTCCGAGGGTCACTGCAGCTGTGCTGCCTGTTCTACTTTCTAGTGTCCTGAAAGCTCCTGCAGGCTGAAGAAGGGGTCCCCTCCCCAAAAAAAAAAAAAAAAAAAAACAACAAGGGGAAGACATTAAAAGGAAAAAGAAATAAAAAACAAAACCCAGAAAAAAGGAGAGAAAGGCAAGGGAATGAGGTGGTTTGGGTGAAAGGATGTGCAAGGACTTCTTGAACGAGCTCAGGTGGAAGGCGCTTAGATTCGGAGTAAGCTGTGGGGCAGGCTTGGGTACCTGGGGGCAGTCAGAAACTTATTAGGCTGCAGAGAGCTGGAGTTGGCACATCAGGCTACTTCTAAGCAGGGCAGAGGCCCAAACAGTTTTCCTGCACAGACAAGACCAGAAAGGGCCATCTGGCAAGGCCATTGCTGGCAGGAACCAGTCCTGCGGCTCCCTTGCAACCGCTGCAGTCATGTCCAACATGATCCTCCCTGTGTGTGTCCTGCACAGGATCCAGCACCTGCCAAACTTGCCTTTCTCCCCTCAGCCCCCCT
>VZUI01076349.1:0-15843 GCA_013401135.1 Cettia cetti
GGCTGCTGCAGCCCCTGAGCAGCAGCAGGGCTCAGGCTGGGCTCTGCCTCTGCCAGCGTTTGCTTTGGGTTTGGTTGGGGTTTTGTACCACTGCATTTTTATTTTAATATTCCCAGTAAAGAACTGTTATTCCTATTCCCATCTCTTTGCCTTAGAGCCCCTTAATTTCAAAATTACAATAATTCAGAGGGAGGGGGTTTGCATTCTCCATTCCAAGGGAGGCTCCTGCCCTCCTCAGCAGACCCCTGTCCTTCCAAACCAAGACAGAATGATTCACAGTGAAAACTGAAGAGGAAAATTTGCTATTTGCAGTCAAAGTCCTCCACAGACTTTTGACTACATAACCTTTAACACAGAAACCCAGTTAATAATAGTTGCTTGTAGATTTGCAGTGTTGAAGCAGAGGTATGGAAGGGTATATCTGATAGGACTGGGAAGCTGGCATCATCCTCAGAACTGACAAAAACTGTGGATATTTAAATATTTCATTTCAATTGTGGATACTTAAATATTAAAAATTTCATTGTGGATATATAAGTACTTTCATGTGGATATTTGTTATGGGCTGGGATTTCTCTGTGCTTATTAATAACTGAATATGCTGTGGCTTGAGAAAGTTTGGATGCAGACAGCCTGGAGGTGATCCAGCTGGAGAGGAAGCTCTGGAGGGTGTCCTGGCTTTGGCTGGGAGAGGGTTAAATTTTTTTTCCTAGTAGCTGGTTTGGGTTTAGTATGAAAACTACACTTAGGTTTTGCTGGAAAAACCCTTTTTCTGACCTAGAGATGGGGCTCCTGAGAGGCATTTTAAAGACTTTTATTCCATTTTCAGCCTCATGAGAAGGGTGAGATGGTGCAGATGCTACAATTCACGCCATCACAATCAGAAGCCAAACTATTTCCTAATTACAACACATTATAAACATTTTTTGGCCTATGAGCCTTTGCCACACAATGCTGTTAATGCTTCAAAGCAAATCATCTAAAAATACCCCACGTGGGTTTGGTACAATGCATCTTTTATAGTTCTATTTCTCAAAAATATCTGGTCTATTTGCAAGGTCATGACTTGAAACTTGTTTACAGTTCAATCTCTCTCTCAACAATGTCTGTCCTATTCCATGGCATTTCAAAGTCACCATACTTTATCTCAATCTAAAGTTTGAGTTTAGTAAAGTTTAGTAAAGTTTGAGTTAAGTTTTTTATCTTTATTTTAAGTTTGCGTACAGATGCACAAGACTATGTGAGCCTTCTCTCAGGCTTTGAGAATTCTCTGCCCTCAACAGAGAATCCATTTCCCCACATCATTTAGTGTTGAGAGAAGTGCTCACCCTAAATCCAGGACTTTTCAGAGTCTCATGCTCTGAAAGTGAGGAGATGCCCACAAAGCTGGGAGGAAGCACAGTCAGGACACTGACCTGGGCTGGCCAAAGGAATTTTCCTCCCCAGAAGTCACCATTCCCAAAATAAAACTGGGAAAGCTGACTGGGAGTGGCTCCTCAGGAACAGAGCATTGGAAATTGTGTTGATCATCACTTGTGTCTCCTGGGTTCTGTCACTCTCTCTCCTTTTCATTACTATTATCAGTAGAATAAGTGTACTATTATTATTATTATTACTACTACTACTACTACTATTATTATTTTAAACTGTCCTTATCTGAACCCACAAGGTTTATTTGCTCTTGCCAATCCTCCTGACCACTGATGAGGTGAGAAGTTCAATTATTTGTCAGCTGAGGTTAAATCATGACAGAAGGGGAAGGTAGATTGGTACAAAGGGCACCTGGATGTGGATTAATAGGTCAAATAGTTTGGGGGAAGTGACAACATGATCTCTTTTTTTAAGCCTCTGGTTTAGATCAAGATTGAGCCAGCGTGTCCTACAAGTCTTGACCTATATGGAATTATTTGAAAATTTAATTTCAGCCTCTGTAGTTGATCACAGTCTCAGTACTGCTGTAGATACAGCTGATGCAGTGGAGAAAGGTGTTGTCTTGCCTTCCAGCCTTCGAGTTCTTGGAGTCAGAAATTTCATGTTTTAGAATTCTTTATCTTATTTACATTCCTTTCTGTAGAAAGGACAACTGATGGACACTTTCTAAGACCAGTGGAATTGAAGAGGTTGAACCTCAATCTTCCAATGTGGTCTCTTTTCTAAAAATCTATATAAGCTGTAAGAAAAATTAAACTTCCTCTTTTCCCACTTTGACTCTGTGGTGATCACTGCATCTCCCTCGTGACACCACTGCCTCACAGAAAGGTGTGTGTAAGGACAGAGGAATTTACAAGAAGGATGGAGAGGGACTTTTACAAGGGCATTGAGTGACAGGACATGGAATGGCCTTAAACTGGAGAAGGACAGGATTAGGTGGAATTTGGGGAAAAAATCTTTTCTGGGAGAGTGGGCAGGCCCTGGAATAGAATTCCCAGAGCAGCTGTGGTTGCCCCTGGATCCCTGGCAGTGTCCAAGGCCAGGCTGGACACTGGGGCTGGAGCAGCCTGGGACAGTGGGAGGTGTCCCTGCCATGGCAGGGGTGGCACTGGGTGAGCTTTAAGGTCCTTTCCAACCCAAACAATTCTGTGATTTTTTTAATTCTATGAATACCAGCACAAATATTGATGTTTACACCATAACCTGTGGGTCCAGCAGTCAGGTGTGACATGGATCCACCATTCCTGGAGTTCTCATGACAAGGCTGAGCCATCATCTGGAAAAATCTGTTTTTTCCAAAGACAAGCTCCTTGCCTGGGGTTATGTGGTGAGGCCTGCAGGTGTGAGAGGATATCACTGGACCCCTGCTGTTGGAAACAGCTGAAAAATTTATCTGTGAGTTGTGTTCTTCCCTCCATTTTCAGGCTCTGCCCCTCAAAAGTGGAATTTAGCTAAAGGCTGAACAGATCTGAGCATAAAGCAGTGGCTGCTACTGATGCAGGGGATTTGTGTGCACAGGTCCATGGGAAACATGGAACTTGTGCCATCAGATCTCCTTGGGATTATGGTCCTCCCTGCCAGCAGCTAAACACCTTTCTATAGATCCACACTCAACAGGGAAGGGAGCAGGAGTTCAAATATTGTTGAAATTTCCTTTGAATCACCTCCTTTTAATGAGATTGTTCTAAAATGTTTAACTGTGGAAATGCTTCATGCAAAGACAGCTCTCACTTCATCAGAGAGCACTTCCTTCTGTCCCTCGTTTTTTAAACTAATTAATCACCTATTTAGTTAAGTAAATATATATATTTTTTTACATTTAAACTCATTGAAATTCAAGTTTCAGGCTCCATGAAGCTCTGAGCAACCTGGTCTAGTGGAAGGTTCCCTGCCCATGGAAAGGGGTTGGAAATAAATGATCTTTAAAGTCTCTTCCAACCCAAACAATTCTCTGATTTTTTGGTTTGGTATTGAATCATCTATTGGAAGAGTCTCCAGCTTCTGGGGGTTTGAAATAAATGTAGTTACTCATTTTAATTTTGGATTAAATTTAGATGCAGGTCACGTGAAATCATGCAGTAATCTAAAAATATCTCATGCAGAGTCCTGTATATGATTCCCAAAGAGATATAAACAGCATAAACAGATATATGATAATTCCAGTGGAGTTTTTAATGTAGGTTTTCTATATTTATGAGGAGAATGTTCAGTTTGGATATCTATGTTTGGAGCAGTTATTCTCTGTCCTGCACATGTCCAGTGAAATATGAAAAAGAGTTTGAGCATATCCTCCCTCACACCAGGACCACTTTGCTTCGAGTTTATTCCGTGAATTCTGCCTGGAAACCTTTGGAGTAACAGAAGCAGACATTTCACACATGATTCATGAGGCTACATCCAAACTATTCCCCCAAACTGCTTTTAAATGAGTTTTAAAATTCCTGCTACTCCCAAACACTGAAGTTTGTCTCTGCTGGCAAGATCCAGGGTATGGAACAAAGGCTAAAAGCCGTAAAATCCTGAATTCCCCCAGGAACTTGCCCTGTCCCTTTAGTAACACATCCCTTTCTTTTCAAGAGGATGCACCAAATTAAACTTCCAGTGGAATTTTCCCTGCAACCACGTTTCCCATGGATAATATATTCACCCAGCCTGCAGGAAGCTAAAGAAATCTTAGGTGGCAATTGTGGGATTCATTTCAACTACTTTTTTTCTTTCTTAGATGATTCCTGTTTCTTCCAGAGAACATCTTATCCCATTGCAAACAGGATTTGAGGCAGGAAATATTTATTTCCTTTTCACTGGCTGGGAGCAGTCCAGCCCAACTCACCCTGCATGCCTGAGTTTTGGACTGCTGGCAGGACTGAAAAGGCTGATTTTTATGAAGATATCTGGAAATTATGGCAATTTTGGACCATTACACTGTGTTGAAACACTGTTCCATGCAGCTTTTCTCCTTCTCCTTTGAATCATGGCTCTCTTTTCCAGTTGCTGAGTACATCTCCAATTTTCCTGCTGGAACTCCCACCCAGAGGATTTGCATTCTCTAGTATTTAGTATTTTGTTGTGTGATCTCACAACTAAATTTTGTTTGGTTTTGGACTGATTTTTTTTTTCTTTCTTTATAGTATGTAACTAAAATACAGAAAAAGGGACATCTGATGCCTAACCAGGTGTATATTATTTCTACTTTTTTATGTTCTATCAGTGACATTCCTAATATCTTGCATTTGACCAATAGGTAGATAATTTTTAAGTTTGTTTGAGGGTTTTATTTTAATTTTTTTCCGCAGAAGACATCACATTTAGCTTCCAGCACAAGAACTGTAATCTATAAGGCATCACTTTTCTCCTTCCACCTATCAACGCTGGATTTAATAGCAATTATTCTTCAAATGATTTATTGCCAATGACTGCAGATTTCACTTTTAAATCGTATGTCTAACGTCAGAATTATTCAGCAGTTTATGTAAAGTTGTGTATTATGTTAGACATCCAGGTAAAAATGCATCACACTAAAGTCTTTTCCCTCTTTTATTGATGAAGCTTGAATTCAAAAAGATCCTGAGAAGTTAAACTGCAAAGACCACTCTGAAAATGCCCTTTTTGCAGTGAAAGCTAAAGGAGTGTTGTGGATTTTACATCTATTTTTCATCAGCATTTATGATGCAGAAAAGGCACATCCCAGCCTCTGTAAGGATTGGGGAATACCACATCCCAGCAGGGGAGTGGAGGAGAAGCCTGCCAAAATCCAGATGACAAAGGAACAGGGGTTTAGGCTCAAAGGTTGCTCAGCCTGGCATTGTGTGAGGGAAGGAAGCAGCTCTGCTGCCCATCCAAGGATGCCAGCACTTGTTCCAACCCTGCCAGGGGGCCGGGTGCCAGTGACAAAAATGAGCAGAGTGTAACATCTGCTTTTTGTGATTGCTGCCCAAAAAAAAAACGGGAGAGGAACATTCTGCTGCTTCAGTGCGCTGGGCTGGAGAGCCCTGAAAGGGTTTTGGAGAGTTTCAAGTGCCTTTGTGCTCTTCCCCATCAGCACCAGGCACACAAAAAAAATGGCTTTTTAGGCTTGTCATTAAGCTCTTGTCCTGCCCCTCTCCACTGCAGAGGGCTGGTGCAGACACAGAAGAGATCCCACCAGGAATGCATCCCACACCTCAGCAGGTGCTTCCATACAGGGAAAGGTTTAGGACTCACCCCTTGCTGTTCTTACAAGGTAAAGGACCCAGAAACTTCTTTGCTGTCCTGACAGTAACTGCCTCAAAGGCAAGGTAAAAGCACTGAGAGGTCTCTTTAGCTCTTCCTCAGAAATCTAGCTGGATTCTATTGGCAGCAAGCCAATTTGTCCCTCCTAAAACATTAAGTATTAAAGAAGGAGCACAGAGGTGCTCTGGGCTTTTTGGGGGTGTCTTAGCCAGGTGTCAGATGCTTCTCTGGCACCTGTGCATGGTTTTGTTCTTTTATTTCTGCATTGTTTGTTGTTTTTTCTTTTATTAAGATCTTTGCTTTTACAAAGCACACCCAAGGAGCCCTCTGGCAAGATTATTGAGCCACTCTGGCAGGTTGCAGGTCAACCCTCAGACTCCAGACACCTTCAGGGGGCTCATTACACTCTAATGTAGTTAGAGTGCAAGACTGGATGAAACCCTGGGGCTGAAAGGCCCAAAGGGCTCAGGTCCCAGCTGAGAATCAACATCTTAATCTGGGGAGCAGATGTGGCAAGAGATAAAAAGAAATATTCTTGCTTGAGAGACGCTGTTTTACAAACTGTAAGAGACAGATGAATTACCACAGAGTCAGAAGCCCTCTAACACACACACCCTGAAAGTGTTCAAGGCTTTTCCTGTGGTTTGGATGCAGATTCTGTGGTTACTTTCCTAGGAATTGAGGGAAAGGATCTCAATGTGTGCCCCACCAACAACTGGATGGTAAAACACATTGAATCCCAAGTTATTTCTTCCCTAGCTGTAACATTAATAGGTACTTTTAACTTTGTGCTGTATATCCCTACAGGTAGTTTTCTTTCTGTCTTTACTCTTGTGTAGTATTTAATTTATTGTAAGCCTTATGTCTGTTAGTTTTGTGTCTATTAAATAAATAATTCATTCTATAATAGACTGAATCATCCATTATTAAAGAACTTGTGAATGAAGAGTGGGTTTTGGGGTGCTGGCCACCTCAATAAAGCTACAGCCTGCTGCCAGAGGCCTGGGCAAAAGGCAGGGACTGACCTAAACCCCCACATCTACTTGGAACATTTCCCCAGTCCTAACTGCTCCTGGGGTCCTGAGCCTGAGGTGACTCAGTCAGAGCTTTGGAGCCTTCCTTGGGAAAGGCCTCTCTCCTTCTCCTCCTTCTCTTCCTCCTCCTCCTCTTCCTCCTCCTCCTCCAAATGTCTCAGCGAGGCAGCCAAAAGTTTCCTTCTCCCTCAGGATCTGCTCCTGGCAGACACAACCAGGCTGTTGGAAGCCACAAGCAGCCTGGTAAAACATCTGTCCTGCATTCCTGAAGTGCTGAACACCTTGAGGAAACATTTGGCTCTGAGCAATGTCAAGTAAATTTGGGAGAATTTAAAGAAGAGGCTCTGTGGTGGTGAAGAGTCATCAGGCACAAAGAAAGGCAGGTGTTGGATCCTTGTGCTCAGGAGTGGGATGCTCTGCTCCTCCTGGGCCTGATTCACATATTCCAGGGTGGAATACGTGAGCTCTAGAGCATGATTGGGAATTTTGTTCTCTAGCTGTTTCCAGTCCTCTGTTATTGTAGCCAATTATTCTTGTGAGTTTTTTGTTATTCTTTGTTTTTGTAACCAATTAGTCCTGTTTTAGGGCAACAGTGTCATTATTGGAATTGAACCTGGTTTTTCAGACCTTTTCTTCATTTTGTCGAGGTCATTTTGGATGCTAACCTTACCCTCTAAAACACTAAAAGCATTATTTTAACCGATAGAATTGGGAGCTCTGCAGACCCAACTGGACACATCCTGCCAATGCACCCCTGGTAACTCCTCCTTGGCATGTCTCACAGTTAATTTTACAGCCATGAGAAGGTAATTTGTCCTAGACCAGCTTTCCCTGCTTCCTGATTAGAAGACTGTGGCAGATGGTGCAACGTCTTAATAAAATCAGAATATATGACCCTCCTAAGCTCCTTTCTTAGCCCGTGTTGATCTGCTGTGGGATGAAACGAGGCAGGTTTGATGCAATGTGCTGTTGATAAAGCCATTTTGGCTTGTATTTCCTGGTGCCTAAAGCAGTTTTTATTTTTTAAAGAGCTTAATTTAAGGTGAGTGGTCCATAAATCACCAGTTTCTCTTTCTTTTCCTGCCAAACATCCTTCACGTTTTAGACAGGCACCACATGTGTTCTTTCCAGCCAACTGGAATTTCCCTCATGAATTCTCAGGTAAGATTTGATGTTGCCTCAGACTGGATTTCAGTGTATTCTCCAGGTTTAATTAATTTGAGAACAAGATTTCTGTTATGTCCTATCCAGTTTTAGGGAAGCATCTTCCTTTTTGGTTTGAATAATCCCTTGCTCACAACAGGCCTTTATCCTGCTAAAGATGATCTGCATCTTTCCTTTCTGTTGAGAAGTGGGACAAAACTCTCCCAGCACTTCCTTCTTGCTACTGATCTCCTCACAGATAAATTTCTTGCTATTACTGTTGCCTCTTCCAGGCTGAACTTCTCTTTGTTTCTTGGCCTCCAGTGTTAACCCCTATTTCTTTCAGAAATTATCTTTAATGTCATGGCACAATCTCCGTGTGCTTTGTTCTTGTGAGGTCAGCATGAAATTCTCCACTTAGCTCAGTTAATCTCTTATCTTTTAATGCTTGATATGGATTCCTCTGGGTGTGCCCTTCCTCTGGGGAACAGCTTTCCCTAACTGCTGCAACAGAATTTCTCCAAATCCCTACAATGGACAGCTCCTGGAACGTGTGGGACTCTTCTAATTGCTCACAAGAGATCTGATGTTCTGATCCTTTTAGATCAGTGATCTATTTTCAATCCCCAGCATCTTAGCACCTTGTTCCTGTCCTGTCCTGTCCTGTCCTGTCCTGTCCTGTCCTGTCCTGTCCTGTCCTCTCCTCTCCTCTCCTCTCCTCTCCTCTCCTCTCCTCTCCCTGGCACTTGTGTTGAGTCCTTCCCTGTGCCAAAAATGTCTGGAAAAGCACTGGACAAGCCTTCTGTGCACAGGGGTTGCACCAGGAACTCATTATCCTGATCATCTCATCTGTTGTCTCTGCTGATGCAAAAAATACAGGAAATAAAAGGGATTTGCTCAATGGATTGACTTCATCCCACTTAGAACATTTTCCTGAATGATTCCAAGCATGGCTTTAATTCCAGGCCCTTGCTGGGGGGGTCACTGGTGTTTAAACACACCTGGAAACTCAGAATCACTTGGGTTAGAAAAGAGGATCCAGATCATCCAGCCCAACCATTCCCCACCCGTGCCACCATGAACCCACGTCCCCAAGTGCCACATCAAAGTGTTTCAAAGATGAAGATGGTCCCCAAGTGCCACATCAAAGTGTTTCAAAGATGAAGATGCCCAAGTCCATCCCTGCTCTTTCTCTGTGCTGACCCTGGGTCTGTGGCAAAAGCTTTGCAATCATCTAAGGATGATAATACTGATAAAGGGAGGCTGCAAGAAAGAGGGAGAGTGACTCTTCATGATGGCCTGGAGTGAGAGGACAGCAGGGAATGGCTTCAAACTGACAGGGAGTAGGTTTAGATGGGAAATTGGGCAGGAATTGCTCCCTGGCAGGGTGGCCAGGCCCCGGGATAAAATTCCCAGAGCAGCTGTGGCTGCCCCTGGATCCCTGGCAGTGCTCAAGGCCAGGTTGGACATTGGGGATTGGAGCAGCCTGGGACAGTGGGAAGTGTCCTTGCCCATGGCAGGGGGGTAGAACTGGTTGAGCTTTAAGGTCCCTTCCACCCAGACCATTCCATGATTCTATAATTCCATAATTCCATGATTTACTGCTTGGTCTTTGAGGTGTCCCGTGTTAAAATGTTCATGTTCTTGGTTATGTACATTGTGATGCTCTTAAATTTAACTTAAACACAGCACATCATATTTAAAACTTCATCCTGTAATTTGTATTTTGTAGCTTTTGAGAGCTGCTGGGCCAGTGCCTTACCAAAGAGTTATCCCAAATGAATTCTCCTGCTTTGTTTTAAGCAGGCAATGAATCCTGGGGAGAATTAAAGGTGAGCCATTTTCTTGTAGAGAATTGCTAACTTGGGCTCTGAAAGTTGCTCAGCAGTGTTAGTGTGAGTGTATTCCTGTGTCTGGAAAAGTTCTGGCTCTTGGTAGGAATAATTCTCTGGACAACAGCACCACATTGACGTTTTGGGTATAAATGAAGTCTTTGCACTGCACTTTTTTAATGTTCTGTATGCCCAGAACAGACCTGAAGGCCTTTTGTGCATGTTGAAGAGTGGGATTTTAATAAATAACAAGGATTGATACTAATTTCATATTTTCTATTAATCCCTGTTCAGGCACTTTGAGAGAAATTCACACCCTTACTGAAGGAAAGACTGGAATCCTTCCCTGGAATACAAGCAGCTTTACAGAGGTGCTGTATTCTCTTGGACTCTGCTGATTGCACATCATTCCCTCCTCTCTCCATCCCAGCACTGCAATTCCAGTGGGAATTGGTCTGTTCTGAGTTTGTGCCTTTCTCCAAGGAGACACCTGGCCGTGGCTGTGCTGGGCTGGGCTCTTGGGCTGGGTTTTCCTCCAGCTTTTTGCACAGGCGTGGTTATGTAATGCTGCAGCAGCAGGGAGAGGCAGGGACTGCTCGGGGAGGAAAGTGACAGTGGGATGGAGCACTGAATTCCAGGAGAAAGGTGAACAGCCCTCAGTTTGTGACAGCTAAAAGAACAAAGATCTTTAACGTGGATTATTCAGATTAGAGGACAATTGTGCCATGCAAAATGTCCATCTGTGTGTGTGTGTAATGAGCTGCTGCAGCCCGAGGATTTCATCCAGTGACCTGATGAAAACACGGATAATTGGGTGCTTAGCATGAGATTCTTGTTTGATACAAATAGGTGACTGTTTACAGGAGCTGGCCATGCAATTCTTCTTGCATTTTCCTTTCCTGGCCCTGTCACTGCTGTGGAGCTGAGAGATGCAGCCGTGTGCTGCATCTACTGGAACCGTGCTAAGCTCCAAATGTTCCTCTTTCTGTGGGAGTTGCTAGAGGCAGGAGAAAAGCTTCTCTTTCAGATGCCACTTAAGAGTTCAAAACGCTGGAGATTAGGAGAGAGCCACTATTTGATTTTGCTCAGAATGATTTTGTGTCCACTGAACGCTCCAAGGCTCTGATGGATCTGAGGGAGGACAAACAGAGCCCTGCAGCAGCACCCTCCAGGTCCCTGTCCTGATGCCACAGGTTTGTTCCCTAAAATAAACTCTCCTTGTGGTTTCTTTCCTTTTTTTTAAGGACTCTGTTCTTTCATCATGGCCCCTTGCCTGCAGAAGGGGCACAGGTTAATAAGGGTTAATTGCTTTTTTGTTTAGAAAACAGAATATTTCTCTCTGCCTGTGGTTTGAGCTCTGAAGGGTTTCTTGGCACTTCTCAGCCTCTCAGCCTCATATTTTCAGGATAAAATATTTTGTTCTCATATTTTGAGGGCAAAATTTATCATTCCAGTAGGAGACAGAATATATACCCAGTGGGGAAACAAAAACCATTCCAGAAGAGGTGAGGGTCTGTGCTAAAGAATGGAATTTACTCCCTTCTAACCTGAGCAAATTAAAATTTGTCTGCTCCTCAAAACAGGATCATTCACCCCCTTGACAACTTAATTTTATGAGCCTGAGCTTTGTTGCTAATATTTATTGAGGAAAAGGGAAGAACAGCTTCAGGAGGGATGTGGGAAATCCATCCAAGCATGGAGGGTAACTATGGCACCTTTACAAAGGCACAGCAGGGATAAAAGGCTTTGTTCAGCAGCCTTGAAAAACTGAATGAAAAAAAAAAATTTTTTTTTCTTTTTTTTTTTTTTTTTAATTTTGCTACAGATGTAAGAAACAGGAGAAGGAGCAAAGGGAAAAGAAGGTAAGGCAAAGATCAGCTACTTGAGGAGGAGTAAATAACGAATATTTGGTTTATTTCAGCACCTGGAACAGCTCTGATGGCTTTAGGTATAGCCTAGAGATGTAGTCATGAAGCTGAGAGAGAAACTGGAAAAAACAGTTTGTATAAAAGCAGAGTGGAACAAGGATTTATTTGTTTCAGAATTCCTTGTAATCCTCTTGCTCTGCTTTTAATGGCAAAATGGCAGCTGTTTAATTCAAGTCACTGCTGTAGCAGTTAAGTCAATCAGAATTTTTGACTGTCTTAGAAAAAAAAACCAAACCCTGATTATGTGATAGTTAATGCAGTTAATTCACATTTTCAATTATTATCCCACAAGGATATGCCTGTGAGGAAAATATCGCTGTGCTGAAGTTCTTCCACAAAGATTGATAGAGATGACAAAATGTAATTAAGGGCTTCAATTTATTCCCACTGAAATGAGTTGGGAAACTCTCAGTCACTTCAAAAGCAGCCGCCACCTTTTATGTTTGGCTGGGATCAAAAATATCCACTTGGAAATATCAGAAGAAAACAAGGAGGGCTCAGAAGTAACTAAAGCAAAATTCCTGAAGAATTTTGTGTTCTCTGTGGGCCCCAGCAGTGCAGAGCTGCTCACACAACAAATATTTGACAATTGAGTGATTAAACTCTTTTATTGACCTTTATTTTGTTGCAAATGACTTGAAAGTTTCTCAAATTACTCCTATCCCAGTGCTGGTGCACATGGAAATGATAGAATTAAAATATTTGGTGAGGGTAGGAATTTCATAAATCTAACACTTCATAAAGGAAAATTCCAAACCCATTCCTGGACTGGGATGCTGTGTTCCTACTTTTTGCATGAGAAGGCTTTAGAAATGAAATATAAACCTGCTAGAAATGTGACACAAATCTGAAAAAGATTGCCAAGAAATCATCCAGTGATGGACTGCACACACAGAAAATCAAGTTATACTCTGAGAAGCAGCCAAGTTAGCACCAAGAGACAAGGATGTTCCAAGTGGAAGGAATTATGAGATCTAAAAATTAGAATAAGGAACATGAAAACATTTAAAATGAAACGACATTAAAAATTCCCCAATGGCTGTTACAGGGAAATGATTTATTGTCCTTTTAAGGAAAATAAGAAGGTGGATTTAGGGAACAACAGGCTGATTAACTTTCCTTAACTCCTTGGGAAAACTAGTGAATCTACTCTCAGAAAAGCTATTTCCAGAAAGATGAAACACAAGAACATGGTCAGGAACAGCCAGATTGGATTTAGAGCTGTAGAATGTAAAATAATAGAATATTTTGGGATGGATTTAAAGCTCATCCAGTTCCACCTCTGCCATGGACACCTTCCACTGTCCAAAGCTGCTCCAAGAAAAACTCCAAACTGGCCTTGGACACTGCCAGGGATGGGGAATCCACAACCTCTCCATGAGGCAATAAATTTATCCATGGCTGGCCAATCTGACAGATTTTTACCACAAAATGTCTGGATCTGGGGGTGAGGGGAGAGCAGCAATTTTCAGCAAGATTTTCAACATTATCCCACAGTTTTGCTGGCAAAAAAAAAAGAAAAAAAGACAAATGGAGTGGATGGATGGACTGTGGGGAGGAGTGGGGAATGGGAGGGTCTGCAGGTTCAAATCTCACATCTCCTGGTGCCCCTTGGGGGTTGATTCTTTTTGGGGCACCAGAGGAATCTCAGCCTCCAGCTGACTGCACACTGGGAGGAGCAGTGGATGCACAGGGATGTCACTCAGACAAAAAAAAAAAAAAAAAGAAGAAAAAAAAGAAAAAAAAAAGAAAAAAAAAGAAAAATGGACTGTCAAGCACCTCATGAAGTTGAAAAAGGGAAAAGCACCACGTCCTGCACCTGGAAAAGAGCAGCCCATGCATCAATGCAGGCTGGGAACCAACGCACTGTGGGATAAAATCTGGGAGTTCCACAAACCTCCACTCTCACCTGGATCAGCTGCACAACCTGCAGCAGTGAAGGCTGAATATGCACTGGGATGTTTTGGGAAAAACTGGCTGAGGAATGGGATTATTGCCTCTTCTTGGCACCTGTGAAAGACCTCCAGAACTCCCTTCTAATCTGTTTTTCTCTACTTCTGTGAAATGATATAACAATTCTTATATCTGTATTTTCTTTTTCTTTTTTTTTTTTTTCTTTCTCCTGAGTTCATTAAGATCCATGACAGGTGTTAAATCAGAGTAATAACTACACATTCACTGGACAAGAGTCTTTCCACATGCACCAAAATTCTGGAAATTTGGAGGACACAGGAGATCAGGTCCTTGTACATGATTAAATCCTTTATACTGGCTCAGAGGAAAGAATCACAGCCAGTATAAAGATAAAACATTTTATTTTCCAGTTAATTTTATGAACATTTCTATTTAGGGAGAGAAACTTTTTAAAACTTTTTTTTAACTTTGAGTTCTAACAGTTCTAATTTTGACCTTTCTACTAATCATTAATTCATGTTTATCCAGCTGCATCAAACTGCACTGATCCCCTCCTTTTTGCCTCCCACGTTGGTGTGTGAGATTGAGCAGAAGGGCTAATTCTAATTTATTGAGTATGGCTTTGATAATTACAATTAGAACTGGAGAGTTAGGTTTGACATTTGGGTTTTTCTTTTTTTTTTTTTTGTGGGGTTTTTTTTTTTTTTTTTTTTTTTTGTGTGTGGGTTTTTTTTTTTTTTTCTTGTGGTTTTTCCTGATGGTGCATCTTCACTAATGCTGGTCAATTCATCTGAGGTCAATCACCAAAATGCAGTTTTTAGACTCTGACTATGCTGAAATGTGGAATGTGTACTTTGGATCCAGCCTCACTCAGCTTCAGATTTCATTGAAATGAGAAATTCACCTGAATCGAGAAATTGCTGTGGAAATTTAAAGTTCTTCCTCTGTGTAGTTTGCAAACAGTGAAGTTGGACTTTTCTCCCTCTTCTGCTCATAAGGAGGCTGCCTGAGGCGTTGTTCTCAAGAACAAAATGAAGATTTTTCTTGCCATTTCAGTTGCCACTGTTTGCTCCCACCTTTTCCAACTGCACAGCTCAGCTCCTGGGCTGGTTTTTGTCTTGAAACTTATGGGGTGGCCCTGCCTACACATTTGATGGTTTGAATCTCACTTGTCCTTTTAATGGGCTTTTTGTGGACTGGTTACTGCCATAAATTGTCAAGAGCCTGTTAGTGCACTGCTTATTTCTGGAAAACTTCATTAAGGAGAAGTAGGAATAAATTTGACTTTTTTTTTTTTTTTTCCTGCATTACTAAAAATAATATGTAAAACATAACAGATGGCTTAATATTTTTATTTCACCATTTCAGCTGTGCTCACCTCGACCACTCTTGACTGACGTTCCATGCAGGTGCCAGCAGTCATTAATTTTAAAATAAGCTGCTTTGAAATCTGTTTTCATATTTACTCCCAAATCCATGCTTTGGACCTAAGGCAGGTTGATCTTAATTAAAGATCCTGCAGAAAAAAACCTCAGGCTGCAGCTCCTGGTAAATGTTTGGGTTGATGCACATCCAGCTCTGTTGAAAACGTGCTCCTTAATCCTGGGGAGCTGCAAAACTCCCATGGGAGCACCACGTGCTTGTGTTGTGGCCAAATGTGAGAAACTCCATCTAAACCCACCACAATGGGAAAGGATTTGGGGTATTTGTAGAGGTTTCTAGAGCGTGTTGTTGGATCAACTCCCCTGGCTCTGCTGGCTCTGCTTTTGCACCAACAAAGCACAAACAGGAGCAGAGTTGAGGCTGGATTATACAAATATTTCTGATGCCACTCTGAAGGAATGAAGTCATCCTGGGATGTGCTAAGAAAGCTGCATGTCAGACCTCTCTCTCCTACATTCCAGCCTGTTTAAAATAAATTTACATTTAAGGTCTGATATGAAACCCCTTGAAGAGATCGGAGAGACTTTAATGCTCTTTGACTAAAATGCATTTAGAAGATCTCATATTTTCTGTGATTCTATTTCTGTAGCAGCTTGGTGGGTTTTACTTTTCCTGAGCATTTCCTGCAAGGTTTCCTCCACTTTCTTTTGTTATCATTATTTCTTCTCATGTTAATTTCACAAATCTTTCCTCTGCTATAATTCCAAAGCCCTACCTGATTTTCCTGCTTAATTCTCTTCTAATATTTGAGTTGTGCCCAAACCCACCAGTCTGGCTTCTGAAAGTAGAGGGAATTAAAAGCAAAACAACAAACAAACCATGAGTTCTGCTCTTTGCAATAATAATAATAATAATAATAATAATAATAATAATAATAATAATAATAATAATAATAATAATAATAATAAT
>VZUI01076355.1:0-88313 GCA_013401135.1 Cettia cetti
TGATCCAGGCCAGGATGCCATCGGCCTTCTTGGCCACCTGGGCACAGCTGGATCATGTTCAGCTGCTGCTGACCAGCACCCCCAGGTCCTTTTCCACCAGGCAGCTTCCCAGCCACTCTGCCCCCAGCCTGTAGTGCTGCCTGGGGTTGTTGTGACCCCAGTGCAGGACCTGGCACTTGGCCTTGTTGAACATCATACAATTGGCCCTGGCCTTTTGACCCAGCCTGCCCAGATCACTCTTCAGACCCTTTCCTTCCTCCAGCAGATCAACACTCCTGCTCAACTTGGAGTTGTCTGCAAACTGACTGAGAGTGCACTCAATCCCTTGGTCCAGATCATCAATAAAGATGTTAAAAAGGACTGGTGCAAATACTGAGCCTTGAGAAACATCGTTCGTGACTAACCTTCAGGTGGAAGTAACTCCATTTCCCATCAGTCTCTGGGCCCCCAGATGTTTATAAACTAGAGAAGAACTGTAAAGTACCAGAGTCTCTAGGAAAATGCTGTGGGAGACAGTACTGAAGGCTTTACTAAAGTCCAGAAAGCCTACATCCACAGCCTTTCCCTCACCCACTAGGCAAGTTACTTGGTCAAACAAGGAGACCAGGTTGGTGGAGCAGGACTCACCTCTCACAAACCCATGCTGCCTGGGCTTGATGTCCTGGTTGTCCTGTATGTGCTGCATGATGGCACTCAAGAGAATCTGCTCCATAATATTCCCTGGGAATATTCCCTGGGACAGTGAGGAAGCTGGGGGAGCAGAATGCAGTTTGGACACACCGAGTCTTCTCAGAAGAAATTTTATTTTGTATTGACATCTCATCCCCACTGATGCCATGACTCCTTGTATGGTACATTTCACCAGGTCTGCTAACAGGGCCCTTTCTCACTGCCGTTGTGTTCTACTGTCCTTCCCACGGGACTGCAGCTTTTGCAGAAAAATACAAACAGACTCTCAACACTAGCACAAGGAAAGTCTCCTTCCTCATTGAAAAGAGGGTAAAGTCCCACCTAGGTTAAAGTGGAATGTAGGATCAGATCAGGTTCCAAGGTGGGTGAGCTAGCCCAAAATTGAAGTACCTAGAGAACCAGCTGGTAAGGACAAATTAATTCTGTGAATGTATTTTTCTGTGTAGAAGCGCAGACTAAAGCACCATGTTTAAAAACCTGTTGGTAACTTCCCAGGGAAAAGAGATCATGCACAGAACAAATTCACTGATGGATGTAGTTATTCAGCCACGGAAGTGAGGACAGGGAACTTTCAGCCAGAATGGGGACACTGGATGATTCTGACATGTCACAGAGCCAAATCTGTATTACCAGAAAACCACCAAGGATCTATTATCCCACAGCTTCCCACACCTTTTCCCCGGGATTTTTGCACCAGGTTATAAAGTCATGGGATTTAGAGCAATGAGAAATTCAAGTTCTTTCTGAAATGCTTTCATAATAATGAGCAGTGTCTCAGTAAACTGCAATCACTTCTTGCGTATTCCCAAGAAAATGCCTTCATTGAGAAGAGACGCATTTCAGGGAAATACCATTCTTGTTTCAGGTTGCCCCTTTGTGTGTTCTGTAAATCTTCAAAGTGGTTGTGACTATAATTCATCTGGGCCGTGGGCAGAAGGAGGCATTTCTCCCAAGAGGGGCACAGAGTACATGTGTGTGTGGTCCAAGGGAAAGCAGCTTTAATCACGCGCTGAGAGTAATAGGCATTGTACTGTGACTAAATTTACTGTGCTTTCTGGCAGGCTCTTTCTGAAGGGAGAAGGGGGCGCATTTCAAGCTCTAATCTTTGTTTTGTCTGTAGATTTTCACTCTTTCTATACTAACTTGATACTAAGGGCCTGATCTTCACAAAATGGGGCCCAAAGTCAGCATCTACTTTTGCAAACTCAAGTACCTAGCACATGTGCATCTCAGTGCAAAGCAGAAGTGACTCACAAAGAGCTCTGGACACGTGGCTCTGCAAAGCCCCTTTTTGCTTTCATGTATGCTAAAGATTTTACACAACTGTAGCTACATTTCTGAGAATAAGATGCTGGCTGTTAGTTCAGAGATACATTTTATGCTCATCTCATTGCCAAAGGCAACTGAAGTATTGAAATACAAGCACGGTGCCAACCATGCGGTTAAATTGAAGTCACCAGCTCAGCTTTTCTGCAGATTTAATTGGCAGGACTGCAGTCTTTTCAGATCTTTTCAGATTTGGTCATCCTCTTTGCACAAAATTAAGAGAGTGAAGGCCAAATCCAAGCATAAAATAACACCAGAAGACCCTCATTGTCCTCATGAAATGGACAAACATGACATGTTTTCCTTCAGTCTGATTTACACCATCAGCATTTGAAAGTACAGTCATTGTTTAGCCAAACCTGCCAAATATTTCTATTTAATTACACAATGCAACCACAGAGTCTCCTAGGAAAAGATCTCTTGTTTATTTATTTACTTAAGTTGATGAGATACTACCAGATGACAAGACATAATTCTCAGGAAAAAAAAATACTGAGACAGCAACATTTATAAACAAGTAAGAAAACAAGCAGTTTTATGGGTTGTGGGGTTTTTTTTATAATTTGAGAACAAGAAAGAAGGAAGTGCAGAAAACAGGACTGAGACTTTTGTATTTTATTCACCGTAAGTACAAAAATCTATGGAAGAATAGGGATATATCACTGTAGTGGAGTTGTGTGTCATTTTATTTTGCAGACAGCAAGCAAGGGGTGTGTAACGTGCTTCCTTAGTCTTTCTTCTCTCCATCTGTCCTGCCCTGCTCACTGTCTGTCACAGCCAGTCCATCCTGTCAATCTGGAGTTTGGCTTTATTTAGTTCTGAAGAGAAGGTGTCTCACTGTCACAAGATGTAACTAAAGTGATTAGTTCAGATTCTTTCAAAGGGAGATTGTACTTTTATGAATAAAAATATCATCTGAAATTGCATTACCTTCAGTCATAAGTAAATCCTTTAGGGCATGAACTGATCACCAACAGGCTTGACAAAGGAATGTCTTCAGGCAGTGTATTATTGCTAGTGATGAGTGATAAGTTATGTTATTTCTATACAGAAGTACTGACTTGCAGTCAAAATGGCCTTTAAATTTATTAGAACATGACAAGGAAGGAAAAACTGCAATGTCTTTTCAAGAAAGACAGGCTCTTGTACATAATGCAACTACTCAGTGTTAACAAGGAAGTGGGCACAGCGCTGGAGTCACTTTTCAGACAGTAGTTTTCAAATTTAAAGGAACATTATAAAGGAACCTTAAATTTATCACTAGAGAAAGAAAACCTGCTGATCCAAAAAATTAACTTTTTTCTCCTTCAAAAATACTCCCTTCAAATGTTCTGGCCCATACCCTCTAAAGGTTTGGGATGTATGTCCTTTTGCTTTTCTGGTGAGAAAGGCAGCTTGACCCTATTAATCCCTTCTCTCATGCTTTGTTTTTTAACAGGTCTTTAGAACTTTGGGATGAGCAGTTCCACTCCTCACCATCGCATTGCCTCTTATCAAACAAACATCTTCTCAGAGGTCTGAGAGTCCTTGTCTTCCCTTGAACCTCCTAGCAGGAGAACAATAGACTCACCCACTCGCAACCAGAGGCTTCTGAATGCCCACAGCCACTCTGTGACAGCTGGGTAACAAAAGAAAACCAATATTTTCAAAGAAAAAATGGTGGCCTCCATACAGCATGGCTACTATCCTGGAGGGTGGGCTGCTGGACAACTCCAGGGAAAGGGTAGCCAGGCTTCAGTGGCTGAAGTGATGCATTGGTGGAGGTGGTGTTTGTGTAAAGGGACCTTGTGCCCTCAGCCCCTAGGAGCTCTCCCCGCTTGTGATGGTGACAATACCATGGGTGTGTCCTCCAGCAGTAAAAACAGGGTAAAGAATTGGGAAATGGCAAAGCAATTTTTGAGGGGATCCCAAGAGAGCACCATGTGTGGGGTAAGCTCAAAGCCCGGAGGGAGAGCTCACCAGACCCCCTAAACACAGACTCACAAGTTCAAACTTCCCCAATTCTTCTCCTTCATGTGCAATTTCCTGAAAAAAGGTGTATCATCCAAAGTGTTTTTAAATAGCTTATACAACCCTCATCGTTATTTTAATTTTAAAGTATTCTGCAGAACTAATTATTTTTAATGTGGTTTAAAAAAAAAAGGAGGTGTGGTAGAATAATATTTTTAACTCTAGCAATTGAAATTCAGAACACTTATAAAATTACTAACAGTCTTTCGAATTGCAGTTCAGAAAGAGTTATTTCCTTTTATGACGCTCACTCCCTTCTTTATATAATATTTAACCCCTGGTGCTGTAAAGCTTACTTTGGAAGGTTTATTCCTCATCCTTCTGTTATGACACACAAAGAAGTGACTGAGTAAGTAAGTAAAGCTAAATAAATGAGGCTGGAGAAACACAAGCCGAAGTGAAGTATAGCTTATTCTTAATCCTGACTCTTTTGGGGCACTTCTTTGTGAGAATCCTGAAGTAGCTGAAGACCCCTTCAAAGAAAAGCCAGTTATAGAAAACTTATCCCCAGCGCTCATGTGATCAGGTAATGTACTCGATTCACACAAACAGGTAATCCACAGGGCCGCACTCTAGACAGTTAAGTGGCTTTAACATAAACTCCTATTGCAGAGGGCTGGAAAGCAGATAAAAGCTTCATTTGTCTTCTGAACCCTCGACGAAAATCTGCCCTTTATACAGTGCAGACCTGTGTGAAGGCTCCTGGAGCCTTTTTGATGTGGGAGACGGTGTGCTTTCGGCAGGGAGTCAATGACTGGCACGCTGCTGCCTTGCCTCGCCCACTCCCCGTGGCAGAGCAGACCCTGGGCGGGGGCTTTGCTCCATCGCCTGGCGTCAGCCGGCCCAAAGGCAGCACCACGGCAGGACACGTCCCTCGGCTCACAGATAGGGAGGGTAACAAAGGTTTGCTTATTGCTCCCGTGAAAAATAGTTTTTTTGTGTAAGGATATTTATCATCCGCTCATGTCATCGTTCCTGGGTTTCTGGTGACAGTTGTGGCATGGACAGCATACAGAGTCTTTTATCTGTGAATGTTAACATTTCTTTGAAGACTAAGCATGAAATATATTACAAGTTTACTGATAGAAGAGCTGGAATGACTTCATAAGAGTAGAGGATCACAGAAACAGACACATAACTGTTTGTGACCTCTGTTTAGAAAACAAACCAATGTTCAAAAGCAAAAAACTAAACAAATTTTGCATTTGTTTCAGAGGTCTGAAGCTGGGACCCAGTACACCCCTCAGAGAAGCCGGCAGGAGCTTTCCCATTGACTTCAATAAGCTTTTCATCCAGCCTCCACTTGGTCTTAAGTTATCTGTGATTAAAATTCTTTCCTTCTTTAATGATAATGCAGGTAGGTTTTGGTGAAGCTGGCATGAATTATGTGTCCATTACAATCTGAGACATGAGCTTCTAAAACGAATGCAGGTACCCAGAGCCACTTTCCTGGGAACAGGGACAGCTGAGTTTTTTCCCAGGTGGTTGTGTTGTAAAGTGGTGGGATGCTGGCAAGCTCTGCATCTACCCTTCCTTCCTGGAGCTCCCCATGCACTCATGGTTCAGGAGAAATTTTATTTCAGATCTTGAATTTTTTCAAGACTGGTTGATACTTGCTGTTTTATTTGTATGCCAGCTGTTCTAGGGATAAGTTAGTAAACCATCAGATTGGAACACCCTCAACACCGGTCTCGAGCTGAACAGCTTTGGTGTATGTTTTAAGTACTGAGCTATAAACCAAATTGTGAGCAACAAATGACATCTAACCAACCCAAATCTGGAAATGTGATTGGAATCTCTAAATATTAATGTTTAAAAATATGTTTCCTTTCTGCTAGGGGTACTTGTTAAAGTTTGGGGCAATTCGTGCTGTTGCTGATACCATTAAAATATTGAAAGTGTGTTTCTGAATGAAATTAAATCATTACTTTGCAATTCCAAGCTGCTGGAAGCAAAAAACCATGTGGGTTGCATGCCACTGAGATATGCTACACCAGCTCTGCAGTATTCAAACCCCCCATAGTTTTTTCATGTTTGCTGGTATGGGCAGCCCACCCAGCATAAAAAGGCATGCAAATGATTTTAACAGACAAGTATTGTGTTGACTAAGGTTTCAAGTCCTAAACTATCCAGAAACATTTAGACAATTTTTTTTTCCCAATGGTAAAATGCATATGTGAGTTTAAAGATGAAGAGAAATGAAATGTGTTATTTATAGCCTGAAACATCTATAATACTACACATGTGTATTTCACTTAATCCCTGTTTTGATAAATGCCCACACTGCTAAACACCTAATGTACAACAGGATGTGGTTCCCACTTAAATTAGCAGATGCTATAGTTTCTGATTGTTAATGATGGACCAGTTTGCCAATAAAAACAATTGATGGATCAGCATGTGTGAGCTACTGAACCTCAGCAAAAGCCCAAACTAATAAGAGAGAGACAGAAAACTGCTTCAGGTCACAGTCAGCAGATGGGAAATGGCCAGATGTCTGTCTGGGGCAGGGAAAGTACAGCATGTGTTTAAGTATATATCTGTGTTTTCATATGGCAGCAACCACTGGGAAGTTCAAATACTTGGACTAACCAAAGCAATGGTTTTGAAGTTTACTTTTGCATTTGGGAGACAAAAATAAACTAAAAGGACAGATACATCTCTGAATCTGAAAATTCAGCTATCAGATATAACTGATATAGGCACAGAAATGCATATTACGTGCAATTTAGGACTCAAGAAATAAATTCTGGGTTTTGCAAGCAGACTCAAGCAACATTAGGTGATTTTGGCAACATAAGATGCCATCTGTGAGAAGCTGAAATTAAAATTGCATTTTAACTTTCTTTTATAATTGTATTAGGCAAGAATATGCTATAAAATGTAACATATCTAAACAACATCTTTTGCAAAACTATGTGACACACAAGCAAATGGAGAATATTAGTTGGAAATGATTGAATTGTAAAATTTCTAGAAAAGAACCACGTGATATGTTTACATGTTAAAATCTGAGCTAGCTAATTTCCTAAGCATGCAGGCAGTAAAAGTATGATTGGAAATGTCACAATTTTTTTTAATCACATGCTGCTGCAAGATTGTACAGATCATATATCTCTGAGTAAAATAAATAAACCTTCCTTATTTTTCACTGAAGAAACTTTCACTTCTGCCCAGAAGTGAACACTGTCTCTGAGAGAATTATTCATCAGCTAAAAGATATGCAGGTGCTTAAGTGTCTGACTGGACTGGGGCCTATAAGACAAAATTAATTATAAGTAGAAACGCAATTTACTCGTGGATTGAAGCAATTTGAACATTTCATTTAACTACTTTATAAATGGAATTTTCCTGTGTGTAGTTCATAGTAAGAATATTTTTCCACAGGGAAAAATCCAGACCTCACTGGAGTCAATGACCATCTTTCCCCTTACTTTGGTGGGTTCTGGATCAGTTCCCAGCTGCGAGCCATGTATGTCTGCCTGGCAGTGCCAGCCCCATGCCCAGCCCTGGGCCAGGGCATTCTCAGCTGAAGGGTTATGCTGAAGGACCTGCAGTACTCAAAAAGGAAGTTGCCATGCAGAAAATAGCTGTGTATTTTTGCAAGCAGAAAATACAGAAATCTTTCTTTTGAGGAGATTGCCTAACTCTTTAGGACATTTTGGTGCATAAAAGCCCCAGCAAGGTCAAGACGCAGCAGAGGACATTTTTGTCAAAACCTTGATTTCTGCTGTTGTACCCTGAAAATGGGCACTAATATATCTGTATAGCAGTGGCAGGAAACTCCCAGTAGGAAGTAGTGACAGTGCTGGAAGGCAAGGAGAAGGAGAAGAACAGGAGATACCTGGCTGCAAATGTCTTCCTTGGCTAGCAGAAACAACACTGGATGCAGTATGACGTGGATACACCCTCACCGTGGAAAGAATGTTGTCAAACAAATACCCTTTTCTGTGTGTTTTCTCCTGCCTACACACCCTCTTTACCCAATTAATATCCTTCTTATTCAGAATTTACAGCTAAGACAGTTATAGGACAGGAGCCTGGATATTGACTTTCAAAAATTTTCCAAACACCCCATGAATCCCACGGTGTGTGTGCTTTGTGTCATGCATGGTGTTCCGTCCAAAACATACGCTGCTCACTCATTAAAAGTCGGAAAGAAAGGTAGAGGTTATTCAAGCACAAGAGAACTCCTGTTCAATAGTTTGACTGAACAACAATAGAAATCTGCACCTGCACAAGTTTCTGCCAAAACTGATCTCACACAACTGTTGATCTTGATTAAATTCATTAGGCTGGGAGAGATGGATTTCTATACATCTTATTGTGCATGTTTTATGGGTTATGCTCCTGGGTGGAATATAAGGTGGTTTTTGTTCAGAAGACAGTAGGAAAATCATGCTGAGACCCAGGCCTGCTTTAGAATTCAACATATTCAGCAAAAACTTTGGCCAGGACTTATTTTGGACTTCAGTAAAACTCTATTATAGGAGTTTCCGTAGGTTTAAAGGAACTGTCTGAGAGTTTGTATATATTACAAATCCTATTCTGTACAGATTTTGCCTGCAGTAGCAAAGCAGCAACATTTTTCAACGATTCTGGCTTAAGTTATAAAGCTCTGTCCTGGAGCGATGAAATTAGAAAAATATTTTACAAAACCAGAGCACAGGCCACATATTTGCAATATCTTTCTTTAGCATTAGCCGTCTTTGAAAGAAGTTTTATGTCACAGCTGCACAGCACACATTGAGTAGTTGCATCTGAAATATGGAAAATAAATCACAGATTTGTCTACACATTTGATAATATAAGGAAAAACAGCAGACTTTCCTTGCTGATAGTTATTTCTCCCTTCTACCTTTGTTGTGGAAATGTATCTTTATATATGTATATACAGACATACAGAAACATACAAATCTTATTTCTGCATTTGCACTTTCCTTTGATTTACTGTTGTGCAAACAAAAGGCTTGAGAACTGATTACAATCTAACTAAGTTAATCAGGCTGTTTATGTCAGTAATTAATCAATGTCGCCTGTAAAGGCTCACAACCTGCGCCAAGGTACATAATTTTCCCTTTTCTTTCATTTTCACTTTGCATCATCATTTGCATCATTACAAAGGGAGTGCAGACACGTGTGCTGCTGTATTCTCTGTGCACCCTTCACTCATTTTGAGCAGAAGGGTTATGACAAGCGAAAGCTATGGTCAGTAGAAGCATGAAACTGAAATAATATAGCAAGACTAAGGAACTTGGCATTGTCTGATGTGAAATGGGAGAGTGGTTTTGCCCATCTCCTGGCGAGAAGAGTCCCCATCTCACTGAGTTGCCAGGGAGTTCATGTCAGCAGGAGCTCCCTTCTTACCCACATGGCTCTCAAGGCTGTGCTCTGCCAGAGGTAGGAGTCTGCTGTGCCACAGCTTCCAGGGAGATCTGACTTGTTGCAACTATGTTGATGTGCATCCATGGAAAAACAAAGCAGCTCTCCTGGGCTGATGTTCTGGCACTGAGATCCATGGACATGTTTTGCAAATGCGTGTGCCTAAGTGTGCATGTGTTTGTGTACATGGGTGTAGGCTTACAGAGCTAGAAACAAGATGTCACAACAGTGGATTAACAGAGTACATTGCTGAATGTATAACTTACTCCTGCTGAGCTTAGAGCAAACTGTTTAAAAGGAATTATTTTGATGTAAGGCAACCCTCTCTGAGACAGAACATGGGTATGGTTTGAGAATAAGTAATGATATTATTTAACACTCCATACTAAGGCAGTACCCTCCCTGCTATAACAAAGTCTTTTAAAGTTGGATTTATATGCCCATTCAAACTGAAATTTGGATAGCGTGGGTCAAGTGGAAAGGGGTAAGATCTAGTAGTGAATCTATGACCTTTTCTGGTTCTGAAGTAATTTCTGAATTGAATAATTGTACATACTGATGAAATTTTCTTTGCTACATTCCGCTATTCTTAGCTAAAGGTGGGATGAGCTCATTAATACAGATGATTACACAACTGAGGCATGCAAGATGCGCACCCTTCAGACAGAAAAAGTAATGGTGAGGTAATTCCTAGATTGTTATGCAATGAATTATGTCACCTGGACAGTACCTGACCAGGCATTCAAGAAAGGTTTCACCCTAAATCCTAATGCGCTCACTGTGAAATGTGAGGAGATTGTAGACAAACAAAGTGAACGGGCTTTATTTTGGTATCGCTCAAGCTGGATGATGAGGACCCTTCCCTGGGGACACCTGGCCTGAGAAGAGTCCACAGGACTGTGCACAACAGTCTTGGTCAGAGGAATCAGAGACAGCTCAGAGCTTCCAGAGGGGCAATGGACATGACCTCACTTTACTCAGAGACAAAACTTCCTCTGACTCCAGTGGTGCAGTTCTATCCGTGTGCAAAAGACAATCCAGCAGTGACACTCACACTGCAGTTATGATGTGGGTATGGAAAATCAACATACTCTTAAAGCAATTTCCATAGTCTTAGCATATGGCCCATGCACTGCACCCTTATTTGGGTCAATGAAAGCTTCTCATGCAGAACAAGCAAAGAAAATGTGCACAGTATGTGCCTGAGAGGGGGCAGATGCCTGCAATAGCTAAATGTTTTAACGGGAGAAACAGCCTTGAACAAAGGAGCTAAGTGCATAAGCCTAGGCAAGTTTTATTAAGGGCATTAATTTACACAAGCTGTATGATTGTGTTCTCATGAAATCTGCCACGCATAATTACTAAAGATGTTAATAAATAGTCAGCAAATCAGAACAGCTGGTTATGATGATACCCAGGTTTTCTAAGAAAAGACAGGCTTTAACCTCATCACCATTAATACTGTGAAGCATACTCTGGTCAGTGCATGTGATGGGATATCCTAAATAGATGAATATCCATTGCACTCCCTGTCCTGGATAGTGCAAAAAGGCCTAAGGTTGGCATTTTCTTTGATGTGGACCTTCCAACATAATTGCTTTTAGTTGAAAAAATAAAACCCAAAGCAAATCCCTATAAATGATGCAAAGGGAGGAAGGGCTTATGTTTTCCTTTGAAGTCATGTGAGATGTTCAGATACAGAGATTGATGCTGCTTGAGAATGTGGCCAGTATGTAGCTGCAGTCAGTTTTCACCACTTCTTTGATAAGGGTGATCTGTTGAGCCTATATTAAAACCACAGTTGGGTACAAAGAAATCATCTTTTTTTCTCTATACGGTATCAAAATGTTTTCACATCTTATTTACCTAAAAGTTATCTCTCTTCACCTTTTTCCTGTTTCAACTAAGACTTTGGAAGCCAGTCTAGCAAACTGTGTGTGTTGCAAAGACCAGCATACCCACTCCCTGCATTTCTTGTTTTATTAATTACTGATGTATCTGTTTTGAATTTCCTCCCATCCAATAACATTTCTGCAGGGCTCTCTGTGTCCATGCTTGGCATGCTAATTAAGCATGTGAGTGTGGCTACTCATGTGCTGCTCAGGAAGGTGTGCTTGTCAATATGTGTTACACGTCAGAAACCTGCTAGTTTGGAGCAGAACCAGAACTGGGGATAATGTATCGTTATGGCTGGCTGGCAGGTTGGCACCTGGAGAGAACCTAAATTACCTCAGCAAATAAGGACTGACATTAAATTCAGGGGAGAAAATTCACTTAGGCATCATACAGAGATCTCCCTCTGACGAGCTGTCTTTCCCAATAGCTGCATTCCATGCTCAGCCCACACTGCCCTATACTTCCCTTGACACTACAGCTGCTGTGCTGTTAATTTGGTCTACACATAAAGATAGGTCAGATGAATTGTCTGTTAAGGGTTTATTCCTCTCTATTAGCTAAAAGGGAATCATTAGCTCTGATATTAACTCTGATTAGGTTCATATCATATATAAGACAAATGCCATTCCCTTAGACCAACAGATAATTATGTTGACCAGGCAAAACACACCCAACAGGACCATTTATTGTGACCGTTGCAGATCTGGGTGAGAGACTGAGCTGGTTCAGCCAGCTGAGAGTCCCAGAAGTAGGAGAAAGCCCTACTCGTGATGCACTGCCCACCCTGGCAAGCTCTCTCTGCTGTCCTCTATAACCATTGAGTCTTGGGACAACAAAGGACACCACCAGGAACTCCACAATTTCTGCTCTCCTCAGCGTAACCCATTTTGAAACCTTTCTTATCTTCTATGCTGTACCTGTTCTGTATGAGTGTGACACCTCACACATCTGTGAGGTGTGTGACAGCCCAACCTGCCTCTCCCCTTGGGACAGTGCCCATTGCCCCAGACCCCTTGCAGATCCTTTCCTCACCTCCTTCCTCTCTCTGATGTTACCTCCAGCAGAGGCCTTGTCACAATTTGAACAGAGCTGACAATTTGTATGGGAGCTGCCTCTCCAAGGCATTAAAAGCCCCAGCCCTGCCACACATGCCATCCACTGTCCCACCCTGCCACCAGTAGTCCCAGCCATGCCAGCCCCACACCTGGACTTTGTGGGGAGCACCAAAATCCTCAGGAATAAAACACAGTCTGCAAATCTCAGACATGACGGATTGCAGCAATTGACTGTGAGAGTATCCAGCCTCCTTTGTCACCGACAGCAGCAGCAGCAGGTTTGGAGGTAACAGCAGGCTCCTGTGATAAAGGTCCCTTCCAAATGTCAGCCTGTCACATCCTGGTGGGAGAAGGACTAAAAGCATTTCAAGGGAAGGAAAGTGTCTGTTGGCACGTTGCATACCTCAGCATGTTTATTATAAGCTGCTTCTTTTAGAGCGTAGCATTTAAATTTTTGTTATATATAAATCCTGAAAGGTTGACTCCTGTGTTGTAGTGTTTGACCTTAAAAGTAGAATTTTCTCTATTCCTGTGGCAGCTCATCTTGTACTCAATGACCAACTGAAAAAGCTACAGGAACAGTTCTTATTTGAAATAGAATTTCACATTTTTGTCAGGGTGATAATCAGAATGATGAGTCTCCTCAACTTAGAATTAGCTAGATTAAGTGACAAATAAAAACATAGGCCCATCTGTTCAGCTGATTGGTGTTTTCCCTTTTTTGTCTCAGTTCCCTTATTTTTACAATAATCAGGCTATGAATATTCTAAATTTGCTCTTCAATACTGCAGTGTATCATGACATTCCAGAACTGCAGATGCAGTCACCTGTAAACAGTTAATCAAAAGTAAAATCCTGATTTCACATAAATATTTTCTGCCAAAAATAAAACATATTTTGCATGTTCTGTTTTGTCTTACTTTTTCAGTTTTTAAGGGCTCCAAAATATTTTCTGATGTCAGAGTCTGCATTACATTTTTCATTTTAAACTCTGGAGAGAAATTATGACAAATAAAATATATTTGTGACCATCTTCCCACCTGCAATATTGCTTAAAACTTTCCAAATGTTGAAAAACAGGACAGGCAGTGTCTTTTTTTCTTAAATCTGTGCTGACTGCTGAGAATTTTATCAAGGATGGATGTGAAGAATGATTAGACTGAAAAGCTTCATGGTTTTCACTCATGGACTGCAAAGAAATAAAGTAAAGGGGCTCATTATTTCTCTTCCCACATCCATCATAGTGATTACTGCACTCTGAAAATTGGACAGCCAGGCCAAAGTACAAAGTTTCCTTTTTTTAAAGCACTCTCCACATTGCATGTGATTTTATACCATCCCAGAACAGGACTAAACAGAACCAACACAAATAAATGGTTCATTAAAAAGACCATGGCATCAAATTTACTGTGAAATCAGTAATTATTTTTTTATTTTACAAAGCAGAGATCAGACAGAATATCAAATGACATAGAAAGCAACGTGGAACCCCATGTGGATGCTCAGAATAAACTACTAAAGGGAAGCTATTTCATTTGAAAGCAAAAAACGCAATATTAATCACAGAACTTAGAATGAAAAGACACTTTGGAAAAAATAAACCCCAGGATTTGATCTGGATCCAGCAGAGACAACTTTCAGTGGAACTAGAATAATTTTACCCTTGTCTTTAAATTGACACTTTCAAATTATCCATTCAAATAATGTCAGTGTTTTGTGGCCACTTCTATCACTGTGTCCTTATCTCCAGATGTGGAAACACACCCAGCTACGATGTGTGTGTTTTCCTACTTCATCCCCCATGGGGCAGGTTCTCCTGCACTATCTTGAAGCAAATATTAGTTAAGTTTATGAGGCTGCCTATTTCACTGTAACTTGTGAATGATTAGTCAATGCAAAATCACTGCCTAGAGAAAGCAGACAACTGTTGAGTGAGTTGAAAAACTGTGGCCAGGGAAGGGTAAGACACCTAGAAGCCAAGAGAGTAATGGTCAAAACCCAGTGTTCTGCATAGTCTTGTAACTTTCTCCATGTCCTGCCTCTCAGACACCTGACCATAATTTTATGGAGGCACACGAGCATCCAGTCTTTTCTCACTGAGATGTGAATTCCAGCATTTTCTGCCTTGCATTACATAAATCTAGGAATCCTAATTCCCTGTCTTCTCTGGTGAGTCCATGCTACTTAAAATACCAGCTCTGTACGCTGACTGAGTTCTCTCATTAATCTTCTAGTGCCAGAAATAGCTGGAGAAACATCTTGCATCACAATCTCAACAATTAAAGTTTGTTCTAAATTTTAAAAATTTCTTAGAATGTACGTACTGAGATTATAATAAAAATGCAGAGCTATTTCTTAAAAAAATGAAGATATGAAAGATCAGCATGTAACTGGTGCTTGAGTTTTAAAATACTTCTTTTAAATAATACCATGCTTCATGTGTTAGGATAGTGCCAGGTGAATGAAGATCAGAAGCAGCACTGCAGAAGCTTCTGTTCTCACCAAGTCAGAAGTCTGCAGCTACTGACCAGTAATGTGACAGCTACTGTTGCTTCCATGAGATATTTGAAAAGCAAAATTTTGAAAAACCTGGTGAGTCAGCTCCAGTTTCTGCTTATGATGATTATACAACACTCATTTTGAGTCCATTTCATGACATGCTTCACATACCAATTAGTTCCTTGTCACAAAGTGGTGTTTCCAAATGAATCAAGTATAACTTTTCCCTAGATATAGACACCCAGGAACACAGCAGCTAAGACTAGCTTTTACAAACACAACTACTGTAGCAGTGCCATTGTAGAAACACTTCTTTCAATTTTTTTTTACAGAAAAGAGTAAGAAAAGTATAGTTCACTCATCTGCCTCAACCCATACCAAGACTACGGTATTCTGAGTAAGAGGTTTAATTCTTTAAATATTTTTCACAAGATACATTAATCTGTCTTCTGCACTAAGAACCTCTACTGTCATGGAGATAATGGATATGGGCTGCGTGTACCTCAGAATGCAGAGGGAAGTTCCCTCTGTGGTGTGAAGTTTACCTCCAGGGAAAGTGACACAAGTGAGGCCATGGCTGAAGTGTCTGTCTACTGTCTTCTACTCTTCTTCTCATTCCCAAGTATGACAGGACACGGAAAATCCAAGGACTGGATTCACGGAGTAGCAGCAGGGTAACTTTGTAATACCACAGTTTCCCTGTGGTCTTGTCTGTCTGCCCTGGAGTCAGGCACTTTCTGGTTTAACTATGTATGTTATGGTCATGGACAGGAACTCCAAGAAGAAATCAATGTCTATGATCCCATACCCAAGCAAGCAAACATGGTTTCCAACCCTGCAGCTTTTCATCAAAATATGACTGCTTGTTCTGGAAGGCCATGAGTTACTGTTTTAAAATCACTTGTGCCTTTGGCACAGTTTTGCTCTCTGGGATACTTCTGCTGAAGAGATATCTGTTGAAGAAATTGAGGAAGACTAAGATTGAAATTATCTTCCTTCTAGAAATAAAACTGTAAATTACTCCTTTGCCATGTGGTGGAGCTGGTAGACAGCAGTTCCTAAATTCCATTTTTTTCACTGTAGATATTGTTGCTATGTTTGGAATCTTTCCTTTTTAACAGTTTTCACAACTATGTTTAGTCTGGTAAACTACCTATAAAATATAATCTTTGCTTTTGTATTTATATTGTAAGCCTCAACATTAAGGAAAACCTCAAAGTTTGATTTTTGGAGTCAGAACTGCCAAGTCTGACTGCAACTTTCCACCCCAAAGCATGACAACTCATCTATTATTCCACAAAGGGCAGTGCTTCGGAAGGGATCTGTAGGCCTCATTTTTCAGCTTCTAGGCAGCAGAGTATTTTCTAGACCACTGCTGAAGGTGGTCATCTAGAGTAATGAGCACAACATAGATAGAGCTGAAAACACATTCCAGAAATAAAATATGGTACAGAGTTTTGTGTCTCAGGAAAATTTCTCATTTCCAGCATGAGAATATTTCATGGATATTGAGTGAACCTAGAATGGATCAACTGAGTGCTGTGTTCTTAAACTAGAACGTAGCTCAGTGATGTGCTGGTGTGGAAATAAGTTCTGAGTTTCTTCATTTCAGTTTGGCTCTGCAAGGCTCAGACCCAGGTGCTTACAGTGAGTTAGCGCCCAGACACCCTTGAATCTGCACAGGGCTTTGGAAAGTCCTTATAGGTTTGTGCATGCAACTTTTCATATAAATCTTTCCAAATGCGTAAGAAATACATGACAGGGAAGAAGGTTTTGTGATTAAAATAGCAGAGTATAATACAGAATTACTAATTATATTCCCTGCATTCCTGTTAACCACCTGTGTTGCCCAAAGCAAGTGGTGCAAATTTGCTATGCCCCAGTTTCTCCTCTGTAACACTGGCATAATATTTGTCTCTTATAGCACTGCATATGTAAAAATTAACTTGAAATTCCCAGATAAAAAGCTCTTTGAAAGTATAAGGTAGTATGATCATTACACTTTCAGTCTTCACTTCGTATTATTTTCTAGGCTATTTATTATTTTACACTTCTCTCACCTCTCAATACAGTAGTCAACTGTTTCGTTCCTGAGAATCTGCATTTTAGGGCATTTCATAGAGGTGTTGGTAGCATATGGTCAAATTCCAGTATGACCATTTTGCCAACTGAAATTCTCCCCATAGTTTTAAGAGGATTAAGTATTTCTCTCTTCTTCTAATGTGTTCAGCAAGGCTATCCACCATGAAATACCCTCTGCATTTCATTCCCATGTAGATGTGCAGTAATGAACCAAGTTTATGTTTCTGACTGTTTTGACTACAAAGTAGTTTGAATTATTTGGGGAAATGCAAGACCAAATTAATAATACTGACACTGTGTATAAAATACCAGTGTTTGAAACCACATTTGTGAATAACTGTTTTATTTCAAATTTCTTATGTGCTGGTTTTTGCACATTAAAAGAAGACTTATATCCTGTCCAACCTCATGTGTGCATTTTAAATTCTTGAGTGAAAGAGAAAATCACCTATTTCTTTTCCTTTCCTGCCTTCCCATAGCTTGAAAATAGTCTTATTTGTTAAAAAGACATTATGCACAGTTTATAATGTGGATTGACTCAAACAATGAGAATCTGTTGGATGATAGGTTTGTTTGGGCTATTACTGAATGCTAGTTCAAAACTTATTAAGGAAAGTACACTCAACCATGCTGACTTTTAATGGGTCACTTAAATTTTGTGCCTGGAGAAAAACATGGTGCTTACTTAGATTTAAAAATCCCCAGACAGAACCATACCACAAAACTCAGCAATGCTCTATGTCTACTTGTGGTCGGTTGTAAGATAAATGATGACAGCAAAATTCAGATTTAAAACTGAAGTTTGAGTTTGAACTATCAAGGAGTTCATTTGGGTCTGGAAGTACTAGCTGACCTCATGTTTATATAAACTGCAATGACAAAGTATATCTGTGGATTAAAGAATCAGGGCCAGATTTTCAGCTAGAGCAAATTGCGGTAGGTCCAGTGAAACCAACAGAAATAAACTGATTTATGCCTTTTATAACAAAGAATTTATTTGCATTATTTGTTTAGAGAAAAAAAATATTAAGCCCTTCACACATACATTTGTATGGATTAAATTGTAAGACAAATATTTAAGAAATGTGGATGGTAGCTTCAAGGTCACCTTTGAAAATGTGTTTATTGTATATGATTCAACCATGTAAAATGAGGACATATTCTTACTGTATAAGAACACATTTCAGTAAGCTGCACAATTCTATACCCCTTTGATATATATTGAAATGGCTTCATCCCAACATGACCTTGAAAGGTTAATTTAAAACAAGTCTTGATTATCTTCCCCCTGCTTGCTTTAAAAAAAAGGGTTTATGTAGGACATGTTGTTCACTTGATGTTAAATTTCATCTTACAAGGGTGTTCTGGAATGTGTTGGAATAAATCTCAACAGTCATATTCCCTGAATAATGGCTAAATGTTTGTAAGTGCAATAGGAGGTATAGCTCAAAATATTTCATGACTAGAAAAAGCAGTGTTATTTTAAGACTCAAATACTTAGCACTTTCCTGTTTTCTCTCAGCATTGTATCAGTAGGTACATTCTTTAAAAGCAATCACATCTTGGTTTCTTTAATCTGCAGAAACCCCATCTGTGTATGCCTCTGACAGAAACCAGAGTTCGCATGGTGGAATCCACTGGAGCAATGTATGTGCAGCTCGTCTGTGCATATTCTCCAGCTCATTTACATATAAATTACATCACGTATGGCGTCGGGACCGCTCCGGCCCCTCGGCGGGGAGGTCATTCTGGGAAAAGGGGCTCAGTGATGACAGCTGCCTCTGGCCTGTGCTTTCCCTGGGGAGGCACGGGGTGCCAATCAGCCCCCCGAAGCGGGCATGGTCTGCAGAGGCGGGCTCGGCCCCAGCTCGGTGGGCAAGCGCTTTTCCCTCGGGTGTGCGCGCTGGCAGCCGCTGCGGGACGCGGACAGAGGTGCAGCCTGGTTGGGAAGGCAGCAGCCACCGCCCGCTGTTGTTCAGGCATGAATTCCTCAGCTGGCACGGCTGCCCTCAAGCCCTTTTTATCTGTTTGATCCCCATCGCTCTTCTTAGCTTTAAAAGCACTTCCTTGAGTGGTGTAATCACGGGGCAATTTTCCCCTCATGCCAAGTTTAGATATTGTATATACCACTTATATGTTGACTTGGGTGACATTGTTTCCCAGTTCCCAGTGAGATAGGGATCAGACCACCTCTGCGCAGCTCCAAGACCAAAGCATTGCACCAGACAGCATGGGATTTCTTCAGAACATTTTGGAAGTGGAAATTGAAGTCATTTGAGGATTAGCATTTTGTTAGATGAGGAGATGAACCCCAAAACACAACATCCTGAAATTGCTCAGCTGCTGTTCATCGCTGAAGGTTTGAAGGCAGAGATTGCAATCTGCTCCTGCTCTATCTGCTGCCGTTCAGTAACGAGAACAAGAAAGACAGGTCAGCACTGGCCCCTCTTTTCTCTGTCTGTGTAACCTGGTATTAACGAAAGAAAGCAAAAAGGTTTGAAATCCTACTTGAAGCGGATACTGGTTACTTAAGTCAGCATTATGTTCAGCAACAACAGACACAGCTGTCTTGACCACACACAGACCATTTTAGCAATTGCCAAAGTGCAACACTCGTTATGCAGCCAAGTCTTAAATTATGGTAAGCAATGAAATAACCAAAGATGTTTTAAAAGAAAGCACATTAGTTCTATTAATATGAAATTTACCTCTCAGATAATTCTTGACTTGTAACAAATGTACATTTGCCAGTTTTGTGAGCAACAGGAGTGAAGAAAATAAAAATTTCTTCATAAAAACAAGGTAGCCAGGATTTTATGTGAACGAGAATTGATGACTCTGTAATTAAAATTTCTAAGCACATGTAATTATTAAAATAGAAACAGACACACAGTCTTCTTTCTGTCACTTTTCTAAAAATCAGATTGACAATGAAATTGTGTAACAATCACAAAGCTGGGCAGGACGACAAATTTAGGCTTCAATTTAGCAGAGAACTTGAGCATGTGCATATAATCTAACATGGACTTAAGCTCTTTGCTGAGTTTGAATTCCAAGAAGGGTATACAGGAAATTTTGGTGTTTTCAAATATTTTGAGCTGTGCAAGGAAAGGATGAATTTAGATTTACCCAAATTGTTTTCGTTTCATGGAGTTTTTCCATGCAGACTTTGGGGATGGCCGCTAGTTATTTTCTAGATTTCTTCTACACAAACTGCTCTTAAAACTATAACAACAATTTTTCATTTGTCTTTAAAATTCAATCCGTCCTGGGGATTATACAGAGAGTAAAATGTTGCACAATGCCACATCACTACCAAAGAAATCAATAAAAGAGAATTAAACCCCAGGGTTTTCACAGAGGCATATGAAATCTGTGTGCTGTTTATTCCTGTCCAAGCTCCTGGAAGCACACCAGATCCCAAATTTTTCTCTAAATCTGACTTTCTTTCCCCTATAGCTCTTACAATTCTCTCCTTCAAGGTAGATCCAGAAGTTAGAAAGCATTAAAAGCATATCACTATATCTCTGTCTGCATATGAAGGATATTGTAACTTCTGCTTCATTTCTGCACTGTCAACAGAAAGTCCATCTCATATTTCTACCTGCATGCCTGCACTAGCCTTATCTGCCAGTGTAAAGCACAAAGCCCAGTCTAACAGTCCACAAGGAAAGACACACTTCACAAAGGTGGGCCAAGTTTGCCTTCTTCCTTTGTCTACTGGATGGAATGAAAATGTAGAAAAATAATATTTTGTGGTCAGTAATTTTCTTCCTGTCATTCTGGACTCCCCATAGCACTCCAGCACAGTGCTGGGAATGAAGAAGGTGGCAGCTGTAGACAGACTTCAGCTGTATCTTCACTTGTGCCTTGACATGGGATTATCTTTAAAAAAGGAGAGGCTTTTGCAGCGGCATGGGCTGCAGGCTGGATGAAGGGACCACAAGATCATTCAGTTTCAATCCCCTGCCATAGGCAGGGACACCTTCTGCCAAACCAGGTTGCTCAAAGACCCATTCAGCCTGGCCTTGAAAACTTGCAAGGATGGGACATCCACAGCTTCTCTGGGCAACCTGTGCCTCACCACTCTCACAGTAAAGAATTTCTTCTGTTTATCTAATCTTGACCTGCCTTCTCTCAATTTAAAGCCATTCCCCCTTGTCCTATCACCACATGTCCTTGTCCAAAGTGCCTCTCCATCTCTTTTGTAGCCTCCTTTAGGTAGCAGGAAGTTGTTATAACTTCTGCTCTCCAGAGCGTTTTCCTCTCCAGGCTGAATAACCCAAACTCTCTCAGTCTGTCATCACGGGACAGGTTTATTAAGCTACTCTGTGGCCCTGCTCACTCCTGAAAAGGGATGGTCACTCCTCACTGTCATTTCCATCTTTCATTACCTTTGAAAGCCTGTATAATTGATTTCTGTTATGTTCCCCCCCTCAAGGGAATTATTTTCTCAACAAAATTTTCATTAATAAAAGGGTATACCACAAAATGCAGCATCCCATCAACACTGAAAAGCAAAATATTGGATCCTCTATAAGTTGTTTACAACTATTGCAAAACTGCAAAAGAAAAAGATATGTGTTATCTCAAAGTATCTCTACCTGCAAAAAGTACAGCTTGTTTTTTTAAAAAAAAGCTATTGAGTATTGTGATAGTTGTTCTAATAATAACTATATTTCCCCTTGTATAAAAAAACAATTAGTTATGAAAGCCTATGGAAATTGTTAGTGGGTAGGGTCTTACTGCCACATTTTCAGACTTGTTTTTCCCCCAAGACACGCATTTTTGCTGCACCAGTTATGATCAGTCCTGAGCAATCAGAGAGGTGATCAGCTCTGCTGAGAGAAAGAGAAAAGATGTGGTGAGGTCCAGGAAACAGCACATTCAAAAGACCAACACAGCCTTCTATTTTCTCATACTTTCCACAGACCAATCATTGTGGAGCAGATCCTACCTAATGCAGAGCGATGAATCTCAGCAACAGATTTCCAGCTTGGAGATGTCTGGGGAAGGGTGTCCAGGGTTCAGTGCTCACGACCTTCTGGTAGAGTTGTCTCAAGCGCCTTCTGACCCTCTGCACTGCAGTCTGTAAAAGGCAGTGTAAAACTGAAACAGAAATAAATTATTTCAGAAATTTCTTGTTACCAGTGCAGTGGGAACTTACACTTTTCTATGGTAAGTAGACCTGAATGCATAATCAGGCTTAGGAGGAAACTTCTGAAGGCACATGGTCTGTACAGTTGCACCGTCCAAGCACGTGCATTTGAGTCCCCACCTGCTGGACACTGTGCTTGGAACTTTCATTTGTCCCTGAAGGTTCCAGCAGCCTCTCTGTCAAGAGGCTGTCTGAGATGCCTCCTGGGCACAGGCTGTATGCTCTCCACTGGTGGCACTGGCAGCTCCAGGTCTCTGTGCTGGTGTTAACCCAAGAACTCCTCAGTACATTCATTACATTCTCTTCCTAGCTGCAGCTATGTGGTATTGTAGCTTTGCAGCTTGTTTTTTCAAGGGTGTTTGTCAGTGGAAGTACACCAAGAAAAAGATTACAATTTTTTTGTAAGCAGTAACTTGTGGCTTTACTTACTGTAGGAAATTTTCAAGTGTAGACAGAATTGTATGTTTAGGTACATTTCATTGCCTCACGTCTGGCAGTATTACAGGCTCCTGCACTGCCCAAGATCCTTCATCTCTCCCCACCTTTTGCATCTACCTCCTTCTTCAGAACATGAGAGCCTGTTTCTCTGTCTCTTTTCTTCAGTTCACTCCCTAAAGGAGCCAATTAAGGACCTCGTCAAAAAATAAACAAATATGTTCTACTCTCATTTGTCAGGCAGCCTTCTGTTTCACCTCAAAGTGCAACGAAATCCAGATGATCTGTCGCATACTACCTTCACTGCTTTGGTTCAGACTTGAAAAGTAAGTTTGCCCTGAACTCCAGCCAACTGTGAGCCCATTAATGGCTTTCATGTGAAGTGCCTAGAATTAAACAGAACTTACAAATTTCATGTAGCTTTCCCAATAATTAAATTTCTTCACTCTTCTTCTCAGATCTCTTGAAAAATATGAGGAAATGTTAGGAGGGGGGGTTTCTGACTTAGGAAAACTGATATGAGACACTCACCCTTAAAAACATGGAGAATACTTAGCTTTTGTTGGATTGAAAGAAACAGTGGGCTTCATGGTGGTGCCAAAAAGGGAGAGAATATTGGAGACACTAACACAGGGCAGGAGAACCACTGGTGTCAGCAGGAGGAAGTGCAAGAAAACTGATCAGGTTGCTGGAAGGAACAGATGAGGGTAAAAGCACTGGTGCTTAAGAAAGGAAAGAGCCTTCATGTGGAGGAGGATGGTACCAAACCCATGGGAATGTATTGCAGGGACTGAGGGGAGATGTTGGCAGGAGTGGGAGAAAATTGGGAGCAGCCCACAGGAATCAGAACAGCAGGTCAGCATTATACAGCTGTGTCTCACCCTCCAGCCTCTGAAAGTCAAATTGTTGCTTACTCACCCTCAAATTATCCCTTACTCCATGTTTTTTCAGCCTGCATGTGGGAATCAAGCCCTGCCACTTTAAATTAGTCAGTTATGTGAGCATTGCAGGCACAGAGTAAGGTTTTCAGTGGCAGCACCTTGGAAGACCATGTGTAAAAGCGTTACAAGTGATTGGTAGTATGGCAGGGTTTAATTTCAAAATGAGTCAAATGTCCTACTGCTGTAAATACACAAAGTCACATTCACGGCAGTAAGATTTGATGTATTTGTATGAGTGGGGAATTGCCTTCCATGTAGTGAGCCTTTAAATAAAAGAATACACAAGAAAAGAACTACAATTTTTTCTCTAACCCATCTGTTTCTAAATATAAACTCATTTCCTTCTATGCTGTAGTATTTTAAAACCAAGAACAAAGAGCCAGTGAGAGTAAGCACAGCTACGTGCTAATTTATAACTGCTCGGAGTAAAAGGCAGCTCCAGCTGACAGTAGCTTCAAAAAAATTGTGCCTCCTGTAAATTAGGGTAAGGGAACTGATCACTGAAGGTAAACAGGTGATGAAATACTTCATTAGTACCTCATTTGTAATTTATGTCTGCTGAAGTAGTTGACAAAGAATCAAAATGTAAGTGGTAGATTTCTCAGAAGTGCAGCCTTTGAGGTCACTGAAGTGGATTAATTATAACCCAGTGTAAAGCACAGCCTGTCTCTGTGTCAATTACCAGTATTTGATAACTGAAATTATGTCAAGCTCTGTTCTTCTTCAAGATGCAGCCACACATTTTAAAATCATTATGACTGTAAGCATGAGCTTCACATAACTAATGAGTTCAGCTCATTTATTAAAGTTCATTTTGGCTTAGCAGATAGCAGTTGAGATTCAGAGGGGAGTGGGTGACAAAAGATCCAGTTTTGCAAAAATAAATGCCTTTCCTTATCCTCTCTCCCAAACCTGTGCAGGAGAAGCACAGCTGGTTCACTTGCCAAAGAATCATTTAAATCTACTGTAGAAGAAAGAGTTGAGGGAGTCAACTGCTATTAAATATGACCTGCTTCTAATGGCTATCAGACCTCCAATTGTTCAGTGAAAAGGCTGGGCTTAATGGACTACCTGCTGTTCTTATTCATCATAGCAGAATGACCGATAATGCACCTCTACTATATCTTGGGATTTTCTTCTCCTGTTCCTCCCTTTTTCGCACTCCTCCCTGGAGCTGCATGAGCATTGGGTAGGGTTTGATAGCATCTGTTCATATGTTATCAAAACCTACCAGAGGCTCTTTGGTGGGTAACTCTATCTCACCATGGCTGTGCAATCTGCTGCCACTGCACAGCAGGCAAGCAGCACTCACTCCCTCCCTGTGTCCTGACCCACGGCAGCACTGCCTGCAAACAGTATGGAAATTCTGAATGCAATGGTTTTGGCTTTGGGTTGGCTTTTGGATGCAGAAGCAGCTAAAGACACTGGGTTGGTGTCGCTAAGCTCATCACCAGGACACCAGCTTTGCCACATGTTCTGTGCATGCTTTGTGCTCAGTGTAGCTGCCATGCCAGGGAACAGTCACAGCTGGTACTGTGGATTCCCACTGCTGGGGGAAATGATGCCAGATCTCAGCTGCAGTGTCAAACAGAATGGCTCCAACTTCAGCTGAGTTCAAACTTTAACCACAGGCTTACAAACAGCATTTGATCTAGTGAGTTATTCTTTCACCATTCCCTGATTTCACCTGAAGTAGCTCGGTTGCAACTGTCTCCTACTGAAATAAGTAGTAACATATGATCCTGCTGAACAGGTAATTCCTTTTGCTCTTTTTGACAGACTGGGTTCAGCCTGTGCTTTCAGTGGAATCTTGCATTTATAATGGCTGCAACTTTACACAGAGCCATATTCCAACATTCACCAGCAATCTTTTGAAAATATAACAAGTTAGTACTTTGAGGTGGACAGAGCTGTCAGATTTTCTGCTAAAGAATAGTTTCCTTTTTAACATTGACAACATGTGGTACTAATGTTTAAAATACAAAATTTAGTTTGTCAGTGTAACTCATAATTTCTTATTACACATTGTGAAATCATTTTAGGATTCTTTATGCTTTTTTAAGCCAAAAGAATATCTGACAACTAACCAAAATCTTTACTGCAGAGCCCAGAGTAAGTATACAGCTGTGAGCTAAACCAAAGATGTCTAAACTGAACCTCATGAAAATAACTGAGAAAAGCGTTTATTTGTGGTTTTGATTGATTAACACTCTATTTACCAATGAAATAAAACATTCAAATTTGTATCAGATTGCTGTTCACATCTTAAGCAGCAGGATAATATTGTTGATAATTTTAGAAGCATTTAAGTAGATTAGATATTTAAAGAGATAGACTGAGCACAATATTCACCACAGGGTGGCTTTGTGGCCCTTCAGCAGAAGTTACAGCACCTACATCAATGCATATGAGATTTCAAATCTCATATTTTAACCTCCACTATTTAATGGAAAATATTTTATTGGATAAACAGCCAGAATATTGAAACAATCCCTCCCTAAATATTTTGCAGCAAGAATGACACTGATTTCACCATGGCATAAATCAAACTGAAACACTTAAAAATACTCAGTTCAATATAAGTAAAAAACGTGCTACAGATTGGAAATGAGGGAAGAGAGTTGGTATGAAGGGTATTATAAGCTATGTCTAGACTTACCTGCTAGGAAAAATGATGGCTCGTGTCCAGTCCACACCTCCACTTTTCTTAACTGTGAAAACCAGATTGTGGGAAGGTAGGAGGGAAGAAGAATGGACAGCTGGTGCATGCCTGCATTTTGTCCCAGTAGGGAGCGGGGATGTGAGAATATGCAACTGGAAAGTGGAAAATTCTCCCCGCATCCCTCATCTAGATACAATTAAGGGCTCACAATGACCGAAGAAATGGTTATTTGATAGGAATTCAAAAGTGCTTCCAATTTTTTCCACTCATTTGGTTAAATATAGCTTGTAGACTGAGACTTTCCAAAAAAGCTGGTCAGTAGATGGGTTTATCTCCTCTTGAGTCACCACCTTAACGGTACTTCATCGCAGATGAGCTTAGTAACTCTGGAGACTCTATGTCAGGCTTTTGTGAAGGACCAGGAACAGATTTTCAAATTTCCTGTGTTCTCAGATGGGCTCCTGCATGGCACCAGAGTAACAAGTGTGTTGCAAAAACAATTCCCACCATCTCCCAGTACCAATTCCACCACCTGAGTTTTAACATAACATCAGTGCTGGAACTTTTGAGGACTTACAAAAAAGGTTTCATGGTGAAACTTCAATGAGACACTAAGAAATGCAGACAGCACAAATGATTTTTTTTTTTTTTAGGCTGTTGTTCATGCTTTCTTCCCTTTTAGAAGATATTTATCCATGACTGGTAGAAATTTGTACCTCCAGACAAGGTGTGTGGCTGAACCAGCCTGGAAAGGGGCGAGACAGCTGGCCCCATGGGATGGGTCAGGCAGAAACAGATGGCCCTGGCCGGCCGGGCTGGCGTGGGGACAGATGGCAACATGGGACAGCTCAGAAAGGGGGACATATGGCAACATGGGATTGGCAGGAGCACAAGTCCTTACGCTGGGCCCAATTACAGGCCTGGCGAGTCTGAATTTGCTTGGGAGAAGGTAAAAGGTCTTTTACATCTTTCGATTCCTCCTCAGACGTGGGCTGGATCCAATGAACTGCAGGATGCGGCCGTGACTGTGTGCTGTGTGGTCTGGACAGGGACACCAGCCACTGCATGTTGCCAAGTCTTTCTTTCTGAATGTTTCTTTATTCTGTAGTTTCAGCATCTAGCAAGTTTTCACTCTTCTTGCACACACTTGCACATTTTGTCTTCCATCGGCACATGGTTCATCAGAGATAGAAAAGGATGAAAGGCAACATGTGCACCACTGAGGCTTAATGGGCTGATTCAGCACACTGTTATGTCCTTTGAGACATGGAAGACAAATGAATTTGCCTGTTAATCATCTTAGAAAGCTGATACATAAGTATCAAAAATACAGAAATGACAGAAAAATCATAACACTGTAATATATCCATTGCATATTCTCCCTCCCAATTTCCTTGTTTTGGGGATGTTAAAGACACCAACCAATAAATTTGTTTCAGTTCCAAAGGAGCTTTTTAGAGATAAATACTTTTTCACCACTAACCACTAACTACCACAATGCCCATGTGGAGCATAATTAAGAAGAAGAATAAATTAGGATCTGGATGTCTTCCCATGTCATTTTGAGTATGAGAGGCAAAATGAAAAATCTTTACATGCTGAACATTATGGAATGTGCTTATATGAGCCTAAGATTTTTCAGCATTCCTCCTGCATTTCTTTGTCTTAATACAAGCTCTCCACCCAGAAATTACATTGTTTGGGCATATTGTAAATAGATGCAGAGGAAATAATTTAGTTTGGTCACATTAAAGTGCACAAGGACGCCGTAGATCAAGCACACAACACAGCCTGCTTCCCTGGTGAGAGCAGGATGAGGTTTTTTATAGATAACATTAAGTATATTAATTGCATTCACCATATTACAGTGTACCTTTTTGACTATTGCCATTGCATTTTTTCACTTTTCTGACATAATTCATGATGTCTTTCATCACATCTTTTATTGAATACATAGAATTAACAGAGCAACATCTATTACAGAGGTGTAGAAATTAATTAACCTGCACCAGTTTTGATCTCTAGAACCTGATTATAACAGATTTGGTGGTCACATAGCTCATGGACATGAGTATGCAATCACAAGTTACTATAGATGGAAGCACTTTTGAATAGAATTAATTTCCTCTCTTGGGAGGAAAGGAAAAAAAGTGGTGATAAAGTTAAAACTGATAATCCTGCTTTGTAAGAGTTTTAGTTTATTCTAAAAGAGACTGCTCTGATCTGTGAGTTCTATGTACAGATACACAACTGGACTGCTCAAAAATGTGGTTTTGTTCAGGAGTGATCTTAGCTCAGGTAAAAAAAAACATTAAAAAATCAATGTTAAGGTGGAGATCTGCACTCTGAAATCCCCCTGAGCTAAGTTTGCTGATGCCTGCTACTTACTTTTACTTTTTGTGAAAGAGGGTTTCCACAGTTATAAGAAAGGAATTAATTTAAGCCATTCAAGAAATACAAAGGCTTTTACAATGTAGTTTTTGTAAGGTGGTTTTTACATGGTGGCGTCCTTAAAAGACTAGAAGTTAGTCTTGCTGCCACATTTATTGCTGGTTTCCTGGCAATAAGAATACATGCAGAGCCTCCTTTATCTAGGCATCAATAGTATGACTTGATCTGAAACTGTGTATTATGTTTGAGGTGATACATATCTGTTTGAATACTTCATTATCTTTCTTTGTCATGCTGGTATCCAGCCACTGAAAGGTCAGAGTCACAATTGATGTATATTGGGATAATGCACTCAAACAGATGGAGCTGTGATGATTGATAGCCACTGAAGATTTGACAATTATTTTATCTAATAAAATTTCTTTAGAAGGCAGATTTCTCTGGAAGGAATCATTCTTATTTCCTATATTTCCCATAGTTTTTAATTAGGCTCTTACCAAACTCAAATGTATGATTTTTTCCCCCTTTATATACAGGAACGTTTTCCCATAGTTTAGGAAGATTATCCTCCTATTAGATAGCTGTGAAATGTCACTTAGTATTACTCTCCCACTTGTTACAAATGTATGTATTCTTCTGCATTGGAGTGACCTTTGGATGATACCAAGATGATACAGAGTTTATAAGGTAGAAATCCCTCAGTAGAAACATCCTGAATTGTTTTCCTGTGGGAAGATGTCATCCCCACCTGCGATATTGATAGGATGTTTGTTGCCTCAGGAGAATGGCAGAGAAGATCCACAATTTATTTTGGTAGTTTGAGGCAACATTCTGTTCACTGCATTCAAAAGGTTCAAAATCCACAAAAATATAAGAATGAAAATAAATGTTTTCATAGGCAAAGTACCATGGTTAGTCATGATGCTTCCAATTTGTGACATCCCAGAAAGATTAATGATCTTGCTTATGTTTGTTATTTTAGTTTTTCTAAAGGATGTATGATGAATGAGATTTTCCAAATGTATTCATGAATAATAATGTCATTTTAATGATATTGCATATTTGCATAGAGCAGATTATTATAAAGAATGCCAATAGGGACTTATAACCAGGTCCTCTAATTGAAATCATGTCTAGAAGAAATACTACAGTGTGGCTTTGCACATTTCAGGACTACCAAGAAACCAATATCTCTCCTGAAAATTGTAGACTGCCTACAGCTATCATTCCAGCTATTTCTGAGTAATGGTAATAGCTCTGGAATGACATCTGACTTGAAGCAGTCAGGTATTAAAATACCAGACGAGCGCAGCTGCCCGTACCTGACTGTACTACAGGAGCAGTGATCTGTGGCAAACTGCCATGATATTATGGCCCTTTAAGATGCAACCTCTCCAAAAGGCAAAAGTTCAAGTAGGCTTGCTATCCAGCTTTAACAGGGAGCTCTGTGTTTCACAAGTAATGGTGAATACTGGAAACTGGAATGGAAGAAAAAGATACCCAAATTCTGTGTCGAGTACTGCTCATACTCTGTGAAGTACGAGCACCCCCAAAAGCTAATGTCATGTGTTTCTTACATTACAAGTGTAGATTAGGTTAAAAGTCTGACTTCTTGGAAGGTAATGGTAAAAATTCCAGTGATAATAAGAAATAATGGAAATAACTTAGATGAAATTAAATCTTCATTTTCTTGGGCATAATCCACGAGCCTCAGGAATAGCTGATGAAATATCCTTGCATTTTTAACCAATTGAACTAATCCAGTCAACACCATAATTGCACTCAAAATCCCTTAGGCCTAATTTGAGTGTAAGAAAAAGCTACTGTGCTATTGTTAAACTACTTGGGTTTAATTTTTTTTTACCAGCCAATAATTAAAAAACACAGGAAATGACATGGTGAATGATGGAACTATTTTGAAGTGCAAATTTATGAAGCAGCTGCATCAAATAAAGTGGTAATTTAATTATGCTTATGTCCTAAAGCTGAGGTGTAGTGTAGAACATTTCTGAGATACAAGCTAATTCAAATCTGGAATAGTAATCCCACGTTTAGTAATTTCAGTGCTATAGCTCACTTAATTACAGCATATTAGCAAAATAATGAGATAATTAATCTTCAAATGCAGTTCTTGTCTACATGCATATTACAGAAGAATTTGCCTTATCCTTCTTTGTATGTTTTTCCAAGAACGAGTTATGACTAATTTAACCTAGAGAAACCCTTCCCCACTGAAATACCTAGATTCTTTTCATTTCCAAACCTATCATGTTTCGGACAACTCCTTCTTTGTTTAAACAAGAAAATACTTTCATAATAAAATCTGTGAGAGAAAATACCAAAGGGCATCAAATTATTTTTATTTTTCAATTAAATATTATTGTACCTATTGCTTTTGCTTTTCTAAGTAGAATATATGGACTATTCTTGATCCATTTAATCTGTCCTACTCCAGTTTTATTTGAAGTACAGGGGTTTTTTATCTGCATTTTGAAAACACATGATTTTACAAGAAGATAGCTGTTGGCGCACTGCATGCCATGTATTTTATACATTAAGCTCAGTACCAGAAAGCAATATATTTTCAGAAATACTATCATGACTTTAGCAGATTTCTCAGCAAAGTATTAATTTTATATTTTATAAATATTTATTTTATATTTTGAGCCTTCTGTTTTGCCCACAGAGGACTCAGCATCACCTGAAATATAAACATCTTTTTAGTTCCTGCTTGTATATATCAGCTACAAAAGGTAACTGTTGTAGGACAGGTGTGCTTCAATCTCTCCACACTACATCCAAAATGCATTTTTGTATGTCTTATCTAATGTGCATCTCCCATTTGCTAAACTAAGTCTGGTTTTTTTTTCCTTAAGCAGATTTAATGACTGCAACAGATTATTTTGAGCTTTTAATACATAATATTTTTGCTTACTTTTATGATGGGATATACTGAACCATTTTTTCACATACTGCCCTTACTTCCACAATTTGTTTCGTTAGGTTATAGACCTAGAAGCCTCTGGAATAGCTGATGAAAAATCACTGCATATTTAAGCAATTTTACTAATCCAGTCAACACCATAATTGCACTCGGAATCCCTTTGACCTAAATTGAATCGAAGGAAATAATGTTTTTTTCATGCTGGGCACATAGTCACAAATATCACATTTAAATGCATTATTTTTAGTGTCACTAAGTCTAATGTGTTAAGTAGCTGCAGATTTTTCCTCTGTGGTAGGTGAGAAAATGTAGTGCTGGCAAAACAAAAGAGGAAGGAAAACACCTTCTGGGAAAGAGCAAGACTTTGTATCTTTTGTTCCATCTTCTGTATTTGGTTGATTCCTCTTTGAGGAACTGATGAGATCTACTGTTCCTTAAAAAACGGTTGCCCAAATTCAAAAGACTTGAAACTATGCACTTCCTTTCTAATAATAGGCAATGGCATGGCACCATGTGGCTTTAAATCATTTTACCAAAATGAGAGTTGCATAGTGTTTGTCTCATGTAATTGTTGGCTTTGTAAAGACAACTGGAGAAGTGCTACCTGTAGGAAAAGACTAGTCCAAACAACACAGATGTTTATATTCAAATTATACTTCAGTGGAAATCTTGGAGGATGATAAAACCGCCTTTATCCCTCTTAAATATTTCTGTCCATGAACACAGAAATACATGAATGAATGAATATATACATGCTTTTTATGATTAGGGAGGAAATAGTAAATTAAGAATGTTTTGTTGTTGTTGCTCTGTGGACTATGTCAGAGCAGGCCTGAGTGAATCAAATGTTCTGTACCTGCCACCACGTCTGTGGTTCCCTCTTTGCTGAACAAACTACACAAGTTTAGGCTCAGGGCATGAGTCAACACACAGAAGCTGTAGCTTCCCAGTGCAGTGAAGAGACCAGGAGACTTCATTTCACAGCATCACATGCTGCATTCTCCTCCAATGCAGGAAACAAGACCAAACAAAATAACAAGCCAAGGTCAGCTAAACTTTTAAGATATTTGCAGTGGGGTTCTTTTGTCAGAGTTTTCTGTTTGGGTCTTTCCTTTTTTTCTCTTTTTATTGATATCCAGTGTAATTATTTTCCTAAGCTTCATCTTTGAACTGGAGGGAATCGTACTCTTAAGTTTGTATTTGATTGTGACCATCTTTCATGATGGACAGAAGAATGTCTCTTATCTTTTTTACTGACTGTTGATGGCAATTTTTGCTCTGAAGCACTAACCTGAGTAATGAGAAATTTGAACCTAAGTAACAGCCAGAGGTCCAGAGTGACAGAAGTAGCCATTACCCTCTTTAGACAGAGAAAGCATGCATAAGCCATCATATCTTGGGAACAACACCCAAAAAATGGCTCCCTCCAGTTTGTTCCCTTAATTCTAACGTGTGTAGTGACAGCTCAAGTGCAAAGAATCAGATCCTTCCAAAATCCCCCTTTTCTTCTCTGTGCCAGCTGCTGGGTATGGGCAGCACTGCCTCAGCAAGTCTGCTAGCCTTGCAGGAGACTGAATTAGGGAGACTAATCAAGATATGGTTGCCTTCATGTGATAAGAAATTTTCTCCATGAAGCCTTTTCTTTGAAGGCAAAAATGGGAAACAGGAGCAGGGATTTCAACTTCTTATCATCTTAAAATCTTATCTCTTTGCCCTCACCTTGCCCACTCAGAGCTATATATTTGATGGGGAAACGCAACCTTCTGAGGACTCCTTCCCTGAGTTATAGTTTAGAAGCAGCAGCATGAGTTGAGGGAAGAGCCATCCACTGTCTCATGTCACTGTGGTGGTCTGTGGAAGAGTATGAACAGATTAATTTACCACTTATCTAAAGCTTAGTGGTTGATCTTGGTAAAGTGAAAGCAATTACGTTCAGTAGTGGAATATTTCAGTCCAAAACCTAAAACTAGTTCTCATGAAAAAGCACTCATTTGTTTTCCTTTTATTTAAATGCCATGGGGTTTTACATTATTTTTTTTCTTTTCCCTTGAAATTTTGTTTCACACAGACATTGTCAACAGATGTCACCAAAGACATTTGCCCTTTGTCTGTTTGCCCACTGACACAGGGCAATGGTTGAGTGATTTGTACCAACCCTTCCTCTTGGCAGAAACAGTCCCCCCAGTTTCCCCTGAATCTCCTTTGCCCAACCACTGAAAGAGTCACCACCCAGCAGAAACATCTAATGTTGTGTTTGCTCCCTAGAGTTGTGCTGCTAAGATGAGTAAGGTTTGTTGACTAACCCCATAGTGCTCAGGCCCTTGTCAAACTGTTGTAACTGAATCACAAATTGTGGTCATCTGCTGTTTCTGTGCAAAAAATGCCATATTTGATAACACCACAATTCCTGCTAATACTGGAACTGTGTTTACTTTATAAGCCCTCCATTATGCAAAGCAATTTTAGTAACAGTAAACACTTAATGTCGTTTTTCTTCAGTGCAGAGTATCATCTTTGTTATTAACTTTCCCTTAGAGATACTTAGTGTAATATTTGAAATATTTGTGGAGAGAGCCAGTCCATGACTGCAATGCTCAAACTTTTCATCTGGTTTCCATTTCAAAAATGAGGAAGGTTTCTAATCTGGTTTACACCAACAGACCAGGACTCTCACTCTTGGTCACTGAGGGAGCCAACAAGCAAGATTAACAGAGAAAAATGTCTTATTGGGAAAGTGTTTACAAGAACAGTAACACTGTGTCCCTTAAATACATCTTTCCTCTCCAGAAGATACTTCTCAAAATGCCATAATCCTCTTTTGTTTTGCAAGTCCTTATACTCTGGGATCATTTTAAATTCTTCCTTCTCATTGCAGCACCCATCCAGCCTTTTGTCCATTTCTCATTTTTTTCTTACCTCATAGAGCTTTCTACCTGAATTTAGGCTCTCTCTTCAAGCTGCCAGCCCAGAGGCAAAAACTATGACTTTAAGAATAGAAACAAGATTTGATTCTGTGACTAAGCCATACACCTGCTTTTATAGTCACAGTTAAGATTTATTTTGGAGGGACACTTGGAACATTGTTACCATAAAGTGGAAGAGTATCCTTCATGGATTTCTGTTTTCCCACAGATACATGAGCGGAGCACAGCTGCTGAAATGATTCAGTCCCTCACAGTGTTCCCAGACACTGTGTGTTCTACAGAATGACTGACCTTCACCAGAAGAGAGAAAAGACTTTGCACAAAAATCAAGATGTTGGTGAGGTGGCAAAGATGTAGAATGTTTATCTTTCCTCACTGCCTTTCCTTGGTAAAATGTATAACCAGATGAACTTAATGACCTCTCATAGGATTTCTGATGAAAGACATTGTGCTTCAAACACTTAGACTTGGTTTCAGGATGACTGTTTATGTCTCCTGCCTTCATCTACCAGCCAAGGCTCTTAGTCACACTACTTTGAGCTCAATCTCCATTTCTCCACTTTCAAACATTAGGCAATGATTGGTTTCCCCTTTAAAAACCAGCTGAGATCAGCTATTGTCTTTGTTAGTAGTTGTAGTGCATTCACACTATAGCACATATTAGGAAATAAAAGGTAGAGAAGCCCTCCAAAAACCTCTTCCATACATCATGCAGGAGCACAAGAAGCACACAACACAAAACAAGATGAGCAATTTGACTTAGAGATAAACTGTAAGATGAGATTTGGCTGCCTGATGGTGTAGTTGGATTTTATCTTCTTCAAAGCAACCTTCATTCAGAAATTAAAACATTTTTGGTTATATTTTGAGTAGGGATTGATTTTCATTCTGTGAATTGATTTTTCAGGGAAGCTGGGAATGGAAATGTGACACCAATGAGATTACAGTTAGCTGTTTTTTTCCCTGGGGTGAGGTAACAATTCAACAAAGTACTTAAGTATGTAGCTGATTTTAAGGATTTAAAAAATCCTAAATCAATTCCTGCAGAATTCTTCCTTTAAACAAAGCTGTGGATGTCAAATGTTATCAAAATGTGCCATCCAGCTCTGTTTTCCTTTTTTCCCCCCAATTTTTGTTAACATTCAGCAATACCTTTTTACTTCTATATGTGGAAAGTTAAATTTAAGCTGTCACACTAGCAGACAGGTTCAGCAGGAGACCATGATCAGCCCTAAAGGTATTATATTTCATGTGGAAATGGGCATTGTTTAACAGACATAAAAAGATTCCTGAAAACTTTCCTCAAGTAGGCTATCACAAAGGATGCTAAATTTCATAATTATAAATAAACTAGATTATGTAACAGCACTGTATCATTGCCAGCGTATGACTTCCTGCCAGTGTGACCAGGAATAACCCTGTGCCTATTCTCCCCCAGAATACGCTTGGCAAGACTCATGTGAGCAGGAGAAAAAGGCTACTGCATATTTTTTCATCTTTTAGCTTTCCCCAAAAGATTCAAGCCCCCAATATGTTCCTCAAGTCTCTCCCTTTTTTACCCCATGCTGTATTGGCTGTTCTTCCCTCCCTCCTTCCCCTGCAATGTAAATATGTGACACTTGCTGGAAGCGAGCAAGGGTACGTCATGATACATCTTACGTTTAGTCCTCATGGGTCTGGGTGGATTTTCCAGCACAGCCATTACTCTGCTAGTACAAGAGTCTGTATACCAAACTCTATTGCATGATTTAGAGATGGCTTAAGAGAGTTTACACATGAAATAACAAGTACTATAAGCACCAAAAATGCCTGGACAGCAGCTGCCGAATGGGCCTGAAACCCTGATCCAGTCAATAACCATAGTATTCTCATTAAAGGTTTGTTTACGCTGCTCATGTAGAAGTTTACTCACTTAAACAGAGGAGAAGATGTCCTTTCAAAAGGGAATCAGAGTATGAAAAGCTATTATGCATGAGATTGGAGAATGTAGTCTCTATATTCTTGCCCTTAAATAGTCAAAGATGTTCAATGTAAGGGCAGCTTCTAACCATGTTCCCACAAGCACTCGCTATTGAGTGATGCTGGTACCCTGAGCTGCTTCACTAAGACACATTACACATTACTGAGAGACTCCCACAGAGGACAAAATGTCCCTGAAGGGCAAAACAATTGAAACACGTCTCTTAAAACGAGGGTCCAGCCCTGGGACAGGTTTTGGAGTGGAGCTTTGAGCTCAGCTCCAGAGCAATGCAGCACAGAACTGCAGTGCCTCAGCCCAAGACAGATCTTATTACATAGCAAGTGCAGAAGGCTGCTCTCCTCTGTCTGCACCAAACCACAGAGAAGATCCAACACGTGCTTAGGCTGTGGCAAGAGCACACACTGAAAGAGGACATCCTGAAGGGCTTAGCTGATTAATATTTAAATGGGATTCTTCGCTATATGAAGATTTTCTTTGTATTGATAGTCAAAGTCCCAAACGTGGTGTATTGCAGTCTGAGACTCAATAGAAAGGTGAACAATAATTTGTCAGGTAAATGAGCAGGTCTGTGTATAAAGAATGCTGATTGGATTTGGAAAGGTGCCTTTGGATTTGGTTTTGCTTTCAACGATACAATAAGGTTTGGGCTTGTGCTGAAGTTGGCTGCCTTGCCAAAGGCTATTTTTACAGGGATTTGCTATGGAAAGAAGCCAACTAGACATAAAAGAATATTTAAAAGTGAAAAGAAATATCCTTTCAATGGATATGTGGAAAAGGATCTCTTGAGAAAACAAAGCACATACCTAATCATTTGAGCTATATTCTTCCCTCAGGTACACAAGTGTAAAACCAGATTATTTCCAGTGACTTTGAAGGAATTGCTCTGCTTTTAATGGGGGCAGAATCAGGCCTATTTTGTTCATTGGATCTATTTAAAAATATTAAGAGCCTGAGCTTTATTGTCAAACACCAGTCTGTGCTGGAACACCTTCTATGTTGGCTTCATTTCTGTATGCAGCAAAAACTTTAATCCCTTTTTCTCTCTCCTGTTTTGGTTTTTTTTTTGTTTTTTTTTTTTTTGTTTTTGTTTTTTTTTGGGTTTTTTTTTTTTTCTGGTGGTTTTTTTTTTTGTTGTTGTTGTTTGGTTGTTTGTTTGTTGTTGTTTTTTTTTTGTTTTTTTGGTGTTTTTTTTGTTTCTTTAATTAAAACCTGAAAGCCAAAGGTGTGCAAAATCTGATTGTGGATATGTGGTGGCCAATATCTGTATATGGAAGTAACTTTATTTTCTTCTGTCTCTACATACAGCATGACTGCCACTGTCTTTCTTGTTAATCTAGTTCACTTTTGCTTTATTTGGAGTTGCATTTATTTAATCAGAAGTTTACAGTTGGAAAAGATTTGAGTTTTCAGTGCGCAGTGGGACACATTTGATGTGGATTGCTTGCATGTTTGTATGAGTGTGAGTATGTGCACACACACACAACACACATTAACAAGTAATAAAAGATAGCTCTCTGGTTCATTTACGCAGTGGAGATCAGATTATGAAAGGTTAAACCATTAAACAAATGCTAATGCACTCTGATGCCTGGACCTTGTCCAATAGTACCTGCAGCAGCTGTCAACCTAATTAAGCCAGATGTGTGTTAAGTGTAAACGGACCTCCCAGGAGGAACAATAACAGATTTTAGGTCCTTAGGGGGCTCAGGGCACCAATGCATATAGTGTTTCTGAAGGAAACATCACCCCTAGCTTGTGAGTTTTCTCCTCATTAGTACCATCCTGACTGTGCTCCTCCAGGACTGGGCTTGGGGGAGGAGAAGCCTCTTTTCATTCCAGCTAAAGCCAGCAAGAATGCTCATTTTCAATTGATTCTGGCAGTCATGACATTTACTCAACACTTTAATCTCTATTTTTTTAACCTCCACTTTACTTTGTCTGTAATGTATTTTAAAAGTGACATTTATCCTACTCCAAGTTTACCAACCCTCTAAGTATATGTGAAGACCATAAGCTGATAGAGAGGACCTTAATAAGCCTCTTAATATTAACAATCAAGAGAAATCAATAGAGCATGGAAATATTAGGTAATTATGAGCATGCAGTGTGCAATAACATTACAATGAAAAGGAAAATCCTTTAACAGTATGAAAATATTATGGCAAATTAAAAAAAAAAAACAAACCCAAAACCGCTTAGCAATATTTAAAACCTGCTGTAACTTGTAGCTGAATTGTTTCTTGTGTGCTATGAATTGCAATTTGTCCAGGAAAAAGAGACTAGAGAAGTAGACCTGCAGACCTTCACACCTGGTCAAGGAAAAACAAGTCTTCAAGAGTTCCCATACATACCGAACTTAACACCTACTTTCTCACTCACTTCACAGCCAAGTTATGGCACCTCTTTCCAAAGAAGCAGAACAAACTGATAAAGCAGCTGCACAGAACAAAATTGAGTGTGGTTTCACTGGGATAGGTCATATGTGATGAACAAGAAGTCCTCCACTGATTTCCTGGGAGGCTTGTCCACCTACACTGTCTTTGGATGCAGCTCTAAGTTCTCAAGTCACTGGTGATGATCAGATAAAGATGTATGATGTATGTTCCCTTAAAAAAACCTTCACCCGAAAATGTGTAATTATGCAATGGCTTAGTTTTTCCAGGCACTCATCATTCCCTATCTGTTAGGGCATTAAGCATAATTAACAACTCTACTAAAATAAATCATCTAGTACTGGCTAGGACCCTAAGATTATACTTTAATACCTTATCCATAACAGATTACTTTTCTAACAAGCTTTCCTGTAGGATCTCCTGCTGTGAGACAAAACGTGTTATAACTCAGCACCAGGGTGTGCTCTTGGGATGTGAATTGTTGGGACACTCTTCTTATTCAGTGCTGCAAAACACAAAAGGTCATAGCAAATCTTTGAAGAGAGCAGGTTTCTCCTGTTCCATCATTGCTGAATGGTGTTAAATTCATTGTGTATTTGTGTCCTTAATACCACATTTCCTTGGCTTACTGATAATAGGATGGCTAAATGAGTGTGCTGTCTTTCCTAATGCTGGAGGGAAATTTTTTATGGTCCATTGAATTTCCATGTTATCCATGTTATTCTCAATATCCCCAGTTCCAGTACAAGGATACAGGATTTAGGACCCAGGCTCATTCCATGTGCTGCAGCTGTTGTTGGCCAGGGCCCAGGACTCATGTTCCAGCAAGTGCCAAGCTGCAGAATCAGGATTTCACTTACACCTTTTCTGCATCAGGGCTCCTCTTGTCTTTGCAGCACATGAAGGTTGAGAGGGTCGTGCCAGCAGCTTCACCTCTGGATCACTTCTGGGAAGGGGAAAAGTGGCCCAGTCTCTCGTGCACTCCCCTCCCTCTCAGACCTGAGCTGTGATGGTAGGAAAGAAGCTAAGAACACACTTTTGTCAAAAGCATTAAATGCGCTTTATAAGGTGATTCATCCTTTCTGTGCAATGCATACATTCTCTGATTTTCTGCTGTGCCAGGCCTAGTGGAGGATTTGCACAGTGCACAATACACTACACTATTATGCTGTGCATTTATGCTTCCTACACTGCAGAACACATCAATCTCTGAGGTACTACTGGGATTGGCACTAGTGCTGTTGGAGCTGTGTGGTCAAGGACATGAGGTAATTCTGCTGAACTGATGTGTCTGTGCTGCACAGCCCCACACCACTTCAGTGTTTCAGCGTCCACCCAGCTTCCGTGGGGGTATCTGTTACAACGTCCCAGTGTCCCACATAAAATTGGAGGGGTACCTATTTGAGGATTCATCTGAATGGTACGCAGGAGAGCAGTGTCACTTGCATCTGCTGGAAATAAATCATTCTGGAGCTGTGAGCTGGAAGGCAAAGTCATACCTGTCAGAAATAGGTCAGTTCCTGTAGTGCCCAGAGCAACAGCTCCAAGCAATTAAAGAGCTGTGAGGGAAAATCCTTTGGTGCCTTCGGAGTCTAGTGAGTACCAGGATGGGTAATAGAGTACAACAGTTGGATTGCAGATTTGAATCTAGTTTGCCAAATCTCTTTAGGCATTAAATCCTTTATTTAATGAGGATCTCAGTCCTTTAGAAACTGATGGTGAAATGCCTAATGAAGTTGAACATAATTGCAGTATACTTGTAACAGAGTTAGGTCTCTATGCAGTATATTTCAAGTTTTAATATGTCAAATAGTTTTTTGCACAGTGACATGGAAAAATGTTACACAACACAGTGATAAAATGTAGATGCTCTCTCTCACTCTGAAATGATAAACTGTAAACTGGGAAAAGGAATGACATTCCTTTCAAGCATGTTTAATTCAGAAGAAATAGGCTGGTGCAATATGATTTCCAGTAACCTCATTTCTCTCCTGTGAAAAGAAGACTAATACCAGTGGATATGCTGAGTGTATTTGGAAGGCTTTGAAACCAATTAATCACCTTCAGAGTTTTTCAGAAAACCTGATTTCATTTGGGAAAAAGTAGGAGCTGAAGTAATTTAGAGATGTCAGATTAAAAAGGTTTTCACAGGTAAACATGCAATTCCATGAGCATCAGAATTAATGACTCCTGCTTTCCATTGGATATATTTCTTGTGCATATGAAGTGGCACACCGATTTAAGCTTTCTCTGCTTTTGGGGCTAGGGCTCCTCACCACAGGGATTTAGGAAGGAATCTGGGCAGCCTGGGTGAGTGGTACAGTACACTGCAATGTTTTAACTGCTTTGGATGACTGAAGCTGGGGGGTGAACAATGGAAATGGTATCTGCCTTGCAGCTTAAAGAATGCAAGGGAACTCTGCAAGATGATGGCAATTTTTAATTCCTCACAAATGTGTGGTGTGTTTTAACTGAAATATTTTAATTCACACTGATCTAAGTTTTTCCAAGGTTACTACTTCAAAGGGAAAAAAAGCCAGAGAGGGTATAAAAATGAGCAAAGAGCCTTCTGCAATCTTCTGGCTTAAGTGGCCTTAGTATCAGGTAGGAAAAAAAATTAGTATCCTTGAAGTTGCAGGTTCAGAGCTGGTGTAGTCTTTCAACAACAAGAAAGATAAACTGAGATCTGTTCAATTTATTGTCTGGATTTTTTCAGATAAAGCCACAATAACTTACATTCTTTCCATTTTGTAGGGATTTAATTTAGCACATGATGTGTTTTCTAAGACTGAACTCCAAAGACCTACAGGGAACAAAGTAGATATGTTGTCACTGGACATGTTTTCTCCTTCCACTTCTGTTCTGCATCCTGTGAAAGAGCTGTGGGCAGCAGCTCACTGCTCCAAAATCCACTGCAATTCTCTGTGCTCTTCCACACAGTGTTTGTAAACAAACCGGGGTGAAAAGCACCACCATGAAGGTAGAAAATACCATTGAATGTCCTGGAAAACCAGAAGAGTTCATTTATTTGCATGTTTTCCTCAGTGAGGACTTAAGAATTATATGTAAGAAATACGGCCACTTTAGTGTGATAATGTTTAGTGTCCTGAACAAGTGACAGAAAGAGTGAATGAGAATATCTAAAGAGTCCTGCTAATTGTTTTGCTAAAATATTTTCAGATTTTACTTTCCTATACACGGCTTCATATACTTCAAGCTCTTGAAAAAATAGTTCAACCTTTGAACTTTCAGTTAACATTCATCTGCCTCTACTACTCTTTTTTTCATTCCCTAGCTGATCTTTTTTGTAAGGGTTTTATTTTTTAATGATGCACAAACTTGAGGGAGACGGAAATGGACATACTAGGTTGCCTAAGAAAGACAATGCCCAGCTTCTTAAAACCTCTCATTTCCCTCTTTGATTAAAATGTACAAAGGAAAATAGGAAAACAAATGAAGAAATTAACAACTTATTTGCAACTTCGTGGATTTCTTCGATGTGGTACCAGTCATATAAGTGGATCACATGTGCAAGGAAAATATTTTTTTTCTAAGTGTCAGATGCAAGGATTAGATTACAACTGCAGACCAGTTGTTGCTTTATGAAATGCAGCTGTTTTGTGTTATTTGATAGCTAAAGCAAATCATGGAATTAAATACTCAGGAATATTTTTTGTTACTTTTTGCTTTTAATCTCACACTGGTTTTGCTGCTGCACTTATCTGAGACCCTTCCACTTATGTATTTTTTCTGTTGGTCATTTGATTCTCTCTTTCTATCACCATCTTCTTCCTACCTCCCTTCTCTCATGTCTCTCTTCCCTCCACCTTCCCTTTCTGTTCCCACAGTCTCTTGGATCACCTGTGTTTTCTGCCTATCATCTCCTGTATGGCCTCCTTTTCCCTGAGTCATTTTCTTCTCACCCCATTTCTGCCTTTCCCTTATTTTTGTTCTAGTAATCAATAACCCGCCCCATACCAAGCTTGCAAACTCGTCTTACCTCTCCTTCTCTCTCCTGCCCTAGCTTTCCTTTTGTTCACCATGCCAAATTCATGCTGACCCTAGAACTGCTCTTTGTTTCCCACACTCACTTTCTCTCTTCTGCTTTCTTCACAGCCAGCTTGATATCTTTGGTGCAGGATCTCCAAGCAGGACACATGAGGCAGGATCAATCCCAGCAGTCCCTGTGGGGATTTCACTGGTGCTCCCAAGCTCAGAGTCAGCTGTGGGGCAGCCTGGGCAGACCTACAGGAAATGGCACATCAGAGAAAGTTGTAAGGCTCTTTAAATTGTGATGGCAATAATTTTCTATTTTCTAACATCAAAATATCTAACATTCCTGTTAACACTATCTTTATAATGAATACCATTCCTGTTTTTCGTGACACCATGCTGTTAAACCTCCATATTTTGTATGCACATGCACACATACATCTAGTACAAAATCTTCCATTAAAATCCTCACCAGCTAAAATCTTTAGAGATGCCACTGCTCATGTGAAAGCTTATTACAGTTTCAGTCATCTGTGTTCTGACTGGCATTCCCATTACAAAACCTGCTGATCCTATTTGAAAGGACTTTTAAAGATCTGAACACAAAAATAAACACATGGATACCTCAGAAAATGGTAATGGATTCACTTCTGTCCTTGATCACTTGAGTCACATTTCCCACTGAGATGCATCTGTGGAATCAAGGGCAGAACTAATCTCAGTGAGTTTATATTAGAATAGCACTTAGATAAATAAACCAAGCTTGGGAGCAGTAGGTAATCAAAACTGAGCACAGCACTACAGGAAAATGGAGACTCAGACGTAGTTTAATGCTAAAGACAGGCATGGCCTGCTCTCCTGGTATGTAATCTAATATCCTCTTCTAAAGCTGGACAATAACGATATGTTTATTTAACCGTTTCACCAAGGCCTCCGCTTCCACATTGGGAGCGATGTCCTGACACTGGCCTACTGAAAGAATTTCAAGGAAACTGAGTGATCATCCTCAAAGTCACCATAAAAAATGGTATGCACTTTCATCACTGTTCACATCAGGCACTGAACTTGCATTTGGCCACATACCTCTCAAACTTGTCTTATTTTGAAGGCCATCCACTTTTACAGAACATTTTATCAGCATTTGAGAATGTTCAGTGTCTCAGCCCCTTCACTTCTACAGAAGAAATGCATTGGTCCAAAGGAAAGAATTAAAAACCATGAATTTTCATTTTTCTGAGGATAGACAATTTGTGGGGACCTTTACACCTGTGAAACTTCCCACTGTCTCAGGCACTCTGTAATCAACGCACTCTGCAATAGGCACAATTTTCTCTCTGTTTAACTGGCTTAAACCTGAAATGTCTACATCTGAGGGGAAAATACAGATGGGATATTTGCTCAAATTGTGCAGTGGACAAATCCTTCCGTAATTAAGGTGCACACTTGTATTTCCCACTATGAACAAGGGAATGAAAAAATAATTACAGTAATTTACCAAATAGGTTTACTAGGCTTTTGGAAATAGGTTCTAAGAAAATAAGGCTTGTGTTTGAAAATGAATTCCTTAGCTTTCACTCTGTCAACATATAATAACAAACTAATATCATATGAAAGAACAAAGAAGGTAAGCAAATCACATCTCACTCTAGAAATTTTTCCTTACAAAATAACATATTGTTCCTTTGTATTGTAAGTCAGTGTGCTGATTTCAAATAGTATTTCTAATAGGCTAGTCTGAGACTGTAATCAAGTTGGATTTCTGAGAAACTTTCTGTAAAAACAAAATTGGTCAGAGTATATTTGAGGGCAAGCTCAGAAAGCAAAATGCTTTTGATTTAATAGCTGTTTGCAATGCATAAGAAAACTGTTGGTTTGGGTTTTTTTCAGAGCACAGTATCCTAACTCAGAAATCTCATGGCTGTGCACTTAGGCAGTGCAATCACAGCCAAGCCTGCTCTTTGATGTCTGTACAGGGGCTGTCACCAGGAATTTCAGCTCAGCACTTTGCTCAAGGATGGGCCTTGCAAACACCACCCAGAAAACTATCTGGAACAGGAGTCCACTTTTGGCTCTTTCATTTTCTTCCTTTTGATTTTTCAGTGCCTAAAAACTTGGAAGTATTGGTACTGAAGAAGATTTATCATAAATTTGTCCTTGTCATGGTGTGGCTCATAGACAGATTACTAACCCTTTAGCCAAGTAAAACTACCAAGCTTGAAAGTAATCGACAAATTTGTACTTTGAAAGGATGCACAAACTCATCATGGTATAATGTTGCCCCTGGATGTTATTCTCCCAGCATAAGAAGATGAGGAACCAACTCCCCCCCCAAACCATGCTAGACTAAGGGACACACAGAGAGACCAGTGTGCACCATATCTGCTGGAAACATCAGACATGATGCACAGGGTGAGGGCAGGGAGTGAGACAAGTCTCCCAGGTTTCAATTCACATGTGTCTGGGATGAAGCCTGGACATAAGCCGCCAACAGCCACCACTGCAGGGAGAAAGTGGTTCACCAACACTACACAGAAAGCCCACTTGGGCACAGTCTGACAGACCAGGAGTCTGAAGCCTCTGCACTTTTCTATTTCATAGTTTCATGCTGGCAAGTCTGTACATCTCCTATGCTCAGCCAACCTAATCATAAGCACAGAGTTTATAGTGTACACCAAGGAGTATCTTCTTCTGTCTCATTGTCTAAGAAGTCATAATTGGGATATGCATGTAATTTTATGAATAAGACACTTCTGAAGACAACAGCCACTCTTTTAAACTCCCTCCAGGTAGTGGTGGGAAAACTACACATCCAAGTGCACACCTCTGTTGAACCCATGCAGAACTGATGTTGGCTTAATTAGGGAAATGTCATCACTAGTGTCAACTACAGTCACTAATGTTATCTCTTTTGATCCACCTCTCTGATTAATCTGGCCTGCCATGGCTTTGGTCTCCCTTATCTAACCAATAAGGTGTTGGTGGGTATCCATTTACGTTATACTGTTTAAGAATAATTTTTCACTTAAGGGATTCCAGAGTATGTATCAGATATGCGACCAAATCTTCAATTCCTCCTTGTATGATAGAACACTTCTTTGCCTCAGTGTGGTCTTGGTCCTGGGAATTGTTTTACATTGAATGTAAAAACTGTACAGTGACATCAGTAAAATCAGCATTATTCTTGTCTCCTATCATGTTGAAAGAAAATGAGGCATCAAAAGCAAACATTTCAAGAACATTGGTAATTGCTGCCAGAATTTTGCATAAGGACAAAGAATGCATTTAGGTTACTTCTGCATCAGCAGATGAGTATTGAGTGAGCTTCTCAGTTTGATAAGAGACAAGTTGCTTACTGGCTTCTCAGGATGTAGAACATATGAAAGGTCTCACTGAGCATCAAAGGTATCTGACAGAGAGTGGACCCTGTGGAAAACTATGTCATAGCAGGATGCAGCTCACAGCAGAGTTGACAAAGGAATCACTGTGTCACTAAAGTTGCCAGAGTAAGTGTCTGGAAAAAAATTTTGAAGAAAACCTTGTTAAATCTCATGTTAACTGAAATATTTGTTCTTTTATGGATTAAATTTCTTTTCTGTCTCATGTAAAATACCAAACATTTATGCTTTTACTGTTATATTTTCCTCCTGTTTGCCTCTTTCCCTTGTTTTGGTATCTCATTTTTAACTTAGAGACTCAAGAAACCATCAAGAAAGGCAGATGATCTCTGTAATAGCAGTGTTGGTAGCCTTGAGTCCAGTTTAACTAAATTATGCCAGAAAATTTCTGTACCTAGAGATGTCCTTTTTGGCAACTCATTAAAAAAAGATGCTAGAGAGGATGTGTTCCTGTCTCATCAGTTTTACCCTGCACTGTCCTTTCCCAGTTTCACCTACAGGTACTGAAGCCAGGGCAGTGGAGGTGGGTCAGCAGAATGCAGAAGGCAGAGCCATCAGACAGGAAATGGAAAGATTTATGGTTTCTCAATGTGCACCTGAAACTCATCAAATATTTGCACATTTTAGGAACACAGCTGTGAAGCTAAGATTCAATCTGGCCCTGAAATATTTTATGTGAACCAAAACCACTGCCTAATAAGCTGAATAGCAGAGATAGGAAAGGGGTGATTGATCTAACTGGAATGAGTTATGACACTGTCTTTCCAAAATCTCCACTGAAGTAAAACAGAAGCCCAGTTTTCTTCATTTTACTCATGGTCATGATTAATAACAGCAACAACAACAACAATGTTATTCCTCAAGGTCCCCTCACATCTGGTGAACAATTTGCCATATCACAAGTTAAAATGAAATTTGAACATATTACAAAAATAAATGACAAGTATGCAAAATTGTAAAGGCACCAACAGTTGCTGACAAAAGACATTTGCAATAGAAAGTTTTCATTGTTTTGTCAAACAAATCAATAGAATAATCACTAGAAAAGAAGATTCTGTATATTTGGCATTGAAAAGGCTAAATACAAAAGTGGAATTTCTGGAATCCACAGCCCACCCTTCCCAGGCAGAGAAGAAACAATGCTATGTCATGGAACCTTTGGAAGCAAAACCTATAGAGTCTGATATAAATGCAGTCAGCTTGACTGCTTAGGATATGGGTAGAAGTCCCAGGGTCCTTCCAACTTCACAGCTCTTGTGTCAGATATGTGTGACATATCTGATATGCTACACAATAGTAGCTCTACCATGCTTTTTTATTGTTATTATTAGTCTGCTTCCAGTTCACTGGTTGCAGAGAGCTCTGTGTGCCAGCTCCTGCTCAAAAGAGAAATAATCAAAAGGGGCAAAACAGAGTGAAAGAGTGTCCCGCTGGCTGCTTGCAAGGTGGCAAGAGCAGAACCAAGCTCCCTCTTCCTCCTCCCAGACAAAAACTCTGAGCTGGGGGTCCTGTAGAATCACCAGTAATGGCAAAGTTGCTTGTGTATTTTCAGTCTAGTTATTTGAAATAACAAATGAAAATCAAGCATGGTTTGTTCCTTTAACGCAAAGTCTCCAGAATAAAACATTCCAGCTGTTCCAAGTCTTCAGCTCTACATCTGTCAATTTAGAATGCACACAGTGATTTCTCCTCTTGCTTTTAGAGCCATCCTATAACTTTACCCTCTATACTTTTCCCATTCCCTGAGAAAACACAAATGCGTCCCAGCTTTTGGAGTTGAGGAATTCCTCAACTTGTGAAAGTCAGTTCCAAACAAGGGCTCTTGGACTTTGTTTCTATGGAATGCAGTCTCAATTCAATTCCTCATCACTTGCTCCTCTGCTTTGCTTTAAGTCTGTGAGCAGACTGGGAGCATTAATGGAAAATAGGCATATTTTTAGCTTTGAACTTACAAAGTATTCCTGAAATTGAGTAAAACTTTCAGGTTTTGAAGGGACTGGGTCTTCAAAAGAAATGGATAAGATTTAAAAGAAAAAAATGAAGCTGGTCATCGACGTGAGTATGTTGGGTTGTGTTGAGACACCAGCAACCCATACCTGAGGAGTAGAGATGTATCACGTTTTGTAAGTGATGAACAGTGATCAAGCTCCAGGTTTAGGCCATGAACTGAGACTTGTGAGATAGAGATACCATTCCCAGAGATACCACTCTGTTAGCTATATGCCACTGAGAAAGGCAGCTGATCTTTCTGGGTTTCTGTTGCCTTCCTGGCTTTCTTTGGCTCTTCAGAGTGACTGCAATTTATTCAGGTAGATCCCATCAGCACATGCCTGTTTCAGGCTCAGAGCAGTGTTTCACTACCAAAGCCAATTATCAAAATCATAAGGCTGTTTTTAAAGTATTCAAGAGAAATATTTCAGAGCTGGGAAGTGCTAACAGTGGTGTTCTGTACTAACTGGTCTCTTTGTGTCCATACATTTTGACAGTCTGTAATTAAATAATCCATTTCACTGTTACCATGTGGAGCTGCTGGTTTGTACAACACATGGAACACAGTTCCTCTGCTGCTGTCAGGGGACTTGGTGAGAAGATATCTGGGGGGGCTCCTCACTCTGGGGTCCTTCCCATGCAGTTGAAGCCCAAGTGGCAGCATGCCATCACTACCTGGACTTCAAGGCCAGCAGTGGACCACTTCCTAAATCAGCAGGAGCCTGACACAACAGCTTAGTTGGGGATCATCCTCACTGCCTTCTTGGCTGTGTTGCTTCTTATCTTTTTAAATGGGGGAGGAAAACTCCACCCTAAACTACCAAAAATGTTTTTCAACATGGTTTTGTGGAGTTTTTTCTGATGCCACCTGCCTGAACATTTTTCTTGTGTCCTGATTTCTGCCTCTGGACCTTTCTCAAGGAAATCACAGGTGGCTTGGCTCCTTTGCCTTAGACATGCCCCTTAGAAGGCTGCGTCTCCCATTTTAACTGGTACCTAGCCTTACTTTTCCCAGTCATTTCCTCTAAAAAAAATGGTGAAAATGCTCTAGAATTGCCCCATCTCAGTTCCCACCTCCTTAGCTTAACCCAATGTAGCAGTCCCAGGAAAAGAAACCGTCTCCAAGTATCCCTTGCTGTGAGACAAGACTGTGGACTTTCTGCTTGGGAACTGGAAATACATTTCCTGGGCATTCATTGCAAGACAAGAAATCTAAGTTCACTCAGACCTCTACAGATTGTGAAGAGAGTCTAATTACCAAGGTCTGTGTCTATGCTGGACAGATGCAAGGTGATTTATGGCCCAGGAAAATGATGGTGGGTTTCACTACTGATGTCTGAGTCTACAGCTCAGACATCACCTTGCCAAAAGTTAAGTATTTTCTTCTAAGCACAGACTTGGAAGAAAATCCCAAATAACCAAATGAAAAAACAAGAAGCAAATACCTCAGGATCACTTCCTGCCTAAAATGTATGTCTTTTTTAGCCTTATTTTCAGAAAAGGCTTGGTAGCATTTAAACCTTGTCCCAATTTTCAGTTTGATGTGGATACCTAGCACAAACAGATATCAATGGCAAAGTTTTGAGTAAATTAAGCTTGTATTGCACAATGACATAGTAGAGTCAGACAAGCCTGTTGTCTTGCATCTGTTATTTGGTTCAATGTGTCTAACATCTGGAACATTAAACTGCCATTCTGATTTTTTGTTAAACTTTTGTAAAATTAGATTTCTTGTGTGTTTTTTTGTTTAAGATCTCTGAGAGAACATTCACAGTCTTGGCAGCTTGTACTATCTCAGCTCTAATAATGCCCATGTTTTGAGAGACAAAATGTACATTGATCATGCTGTGGATTCCTGTTTCACCAGATGCATTGTTTCAGGCCTTTGTGATTTCATACTGGATTTCATCTCTTCTGAAAAGAAAAGAGAGACATGTAAGAGAGGTTCAGGAACTATTTTCCCATGAATATATTTGTGTAAAATATGATTAAAAGGGCTTGCTAGGGAGAAAATACAGTATTTTTTCTTTTAAAAATTAACATGTGGTTACAGCTAGGTCAAAATTGGTTTTTGCATGCTCAGTTTACTACATATCTCTAAGGATTTTATATTTGTGCAAGTTGCAGTAGCAGAGCAAAGGAACTCTGGCTTAATTGCTCTCAGGAAGAGATTTGGAATAAGAACCTTTAAAAATTTCTTAATGATCCTGAACTGCCTTTTTTTTTTTTTTCTCTCCAGACTGAGGAGATCAAAGATGAATGGAGATGTTGGGGTGAGCAGAAAGCAACATTTTGCATTCAGGAAAGTCAGATATTTGGACTGCTGTTGCAGAAATGAGGGAGGAAAATTATAATGTCTCTCTATTCACCCAGAACCAATGGAAATCTGTCTTGTGACTCTTCTCATATAGAAAATAACCAATCTGTCAACAAAACCCTACTTAATGAAATCCTCGTTTTGTGCTCCACATTATCATTTATATAAAACTGTTGACTGACAAGCTTATTTGGTGTTAGTTTAGGGGTTTCTTGGAAGGAAATAACTTGCTTGAACCACTTCTAAAAATCAACAAAATTAACAAAATACAAACCAAAAACATCCAGTGGCAAGACTGGGTTAGCAGGGCTGCTCTGGGTTGCATGGTTATAGCCATGGAACTCTCAGCACCAGGACACAGAGCACAGGAAAGAAGACAGAGCAGAAAACTATAAATACTACAGGTTTAAATAGTGCTCTTTCTCCCCCTTCCTTTCTCTTCCTTTCTTTTCCTCACGTGTACTTTCCTCACACATACTTTGGCATTTATCTACCATGACAAGCCTCGTTTCTCCCTTTAAAAGAATGCATAAATGAGCTATGAATATTTGATCCTTTTTTAAACAAGTATTTTGGCTTGACAAGCCCCAGCAGATAAGACTACCCAAGATGGTAGCCAGCTGCTCAGGGGAGGGAGCGTAGGTAGAGCAGGGGCCGGAGTCAGAGGCACCACCTTTCCCAGGCTGCTGCCTGGGCAGGACATCGCCCACAGCCACGCTCCTGTCCTGCTGCAAACCTCCAGGTTTTGCACAGGCTGCCCCAAAGCCGTAGGGGATGCTGCAGGTTGGTGCTGGAGGACAATGCTGCCATGCCTGTGCCCCACTTCAGCAGTCCTGCTGACTTTGGTAGAAATACTCATGGCACCTCTGCTTGTCCTTTCAGGACCATGGTGTAGACAGCACATAATTCTCTCTGTTAGACCTTTTAGGAGCTTTTTCTCTGTGCTACAGGGTAATTTAGCTGCCTGTAGTCAATTCAGATTAGCTGCTTTGTAGAGGGTGAAATTTAACAAAGAGAATTTAAACAGGGCACCTGGGTGGGTTTGTTCACATTGTATTTCAGGCTTCATTTGCAAGGATACTGTAATCTGTAGAAATCATTTCCAGATATTCTACTGTGCCGATACTTTGAGCCAATGACAAATACACTGATTTTCAAGAAACTCTCACACCAGTTTTGCACCAAAAGTGTGAGCATATAAATATTGTATTTGAATGATTGTATGTGAACTTAGCTAAAGTCCTCGTTTTTTCTTGTTAAAAAAAAAAAGCTATTTTAGACAAGATTTTAATGGCATAATATTGGTGACTTTGGGGGATCTTATTTTGTCATTTAATTTCAATTTAAGATTGGATTTTGAGGAAAAATCATTGGGTGAAATAATTTAGAAAATAAAACTCTTGTTTCTTGTTATTTTACCTTTTCTACAGTTGTCATGATGGACAATCTAAAAAGAGAAGTATCCATTTTCCTGGTGAAGGGGAAAAAACCCAAAATAAAAATAACATACTAAATTATATTTCATTTTCAGAAGCTCGGGGCAGAATTTTTTGCTTTGCAGTAAGTTAGCATCATGGGGAGATAATAGTGCAAGACTCATTGGGGTTGGTATAGGGTGACCTTGACTTCAGAAGACTTTCCATTTGTCTCAGGAAAAAAATAGTTATTTACTGGGAAAATCTTTTTACTGAGGTACCTATTCCCTGTGTGCAATTTTTTTTTTTTTGTAATATATATAATTATAGCAGCTTTTTGAACATTAGGCAGGGCTGAAAATTACTGATAAGCACAGGAACAGGGAACAATTTAATCACTGCATTAAAAATCTCATCTGGGATATTTCTTGATTTCCACAGAAGACTCCAGAAAAAGATTCATATCAGTCCAGTTTCCAAATATTGGGACCTCCCTGCATCATCTGAGGGGCAGTGTGGGTAGTACTGTTGTAGGTTCCATAGTGCTGCTAATTCTTCATATCAATGTTATGGGAATCTTCCAGAGTGTTTTTACTTTAGATACATATCCTCAGCCACTAGACCCTGGACAATGCATTCTGAAGGGGCAAACTCCCCTGAAATATTGCAGAACTCATTGCAGTTCATGTATAGATTAGAGAACATCAGGACTAGGACTCAAATATTCTCCAGTGCAAAAAAAAATTGCAGCCCATAAACTGTAAAAATGTCACAGAAATATGCTTTCCCTTGCTGCATTGTTTGGGGAGCATTTGTGGAAAGATGGTGGGATTGGTGAGAGAATGTGCTTTTTTGAACATACAGTATACATTCCTTTGTATAAGGCTTCCACAGATGAAAGTGCTCATGGTAATGTACCCCTGTGACATTCTGTTTGAAAATATTACTCTTTCTTCAAAGAAGAGAAAGGGAGAAGCTGTAGCTTTAAATTGTATGAGCATGGGAAAATCAGACATGGTAATAAAAGTGGATGTTTGAGTGTGTCAGATAAAATTTATTAGATAGGGGTCTCCAGCTCAGTGCATTCCTATGCAAAATTCTTGGTCAGCTGCCAGAAAGTGAATTCTGAGCATTAGCACAGTAGAAAATATTTATATTGGTGCAAGGCTGCTGGCTGTGATATGCTTCTGCTCTTTTAAAATAGCTTGCCACAAATTCAGAGACGTCAATAGAGGTCAAACTGTAGGGAACTACACAATTTAATGAATCAACTATATGCTTTCAGACAATCAGTAATAACATTGTGGAAAAAATGAATTATTAACATGTGAAAATAATTCTGCAACAACACATCCAGTAGCAATCAGGGTTATGTTTCTAAAAATGCTCAGTCAATCTAATTGCTTTCCCAGTAAAGTCAGCTCTTTTGTTTTGCACTTTTTTTTTTTTTGAGCATTATCTCAAGTATAAATGACTGTGTGAAGACATTCCTCAGCACACTACACCTCTCACTTCACTTTGATACTACTGTCAGATCCACTTCATTAAAACTGAGCCCATGAAAAAGAATGATCAACAATTTCTAAATGTATTCTATTGCTTTTACTTGATGAAGATACACACTTCATATCAATGGTAAGTTCTATTTGTGTAGGGCTACCTCAAGATTATTTTCTTTTTGCATCTGCATTTTTGGCCCAAATTCTGATAGTATCTTTTCCAGATTTTTCTAAAACTGCCCCATTTGAAGGAGGGATACTATTCTCCACACACAACTTTGGTACGAAGACCTGCCTGGAGCAATATTTCCCTGAGGCATGTCTCTCTTTCCTGTGATTTGCTTGTGCATGTAGCACTCATGGATACTTCCCTTGAAATTTAATGGAGAAAACCCCTGCCCTAACAACTTCCTGCCCAAAGCTGTTTTGCTGTGCCACAGGAACCAGCTGTGTCTGGGTTTGGTGTAGTCTCACAGGGCATGAACAGGCAGAGGTAGAGCAGCACTAAAAGTCAGCAACTGAATTGCTATTTCTCCAAGGAATATTGACGCAAAATTAAAGTCTGACCCTAAATCTATTGAATCTTAGCCAATTTTGTTCTCAAAAAATGAAATCAAAATCATGTATTAACCTCCTCATAAACACTGAAGTTTCAACTATTCTTTCCTAGTATGTACTTTTTAACTGTGATCCTGCAGGCAAAAAGGCAAAATAATTCCTTGTTTATTTAGGCTTTTGTCAACACTTGATTCTTGAGAATTTATCTTTTTTAACAACAGGAAAAATAGAAGATCAATACAAGGTCTTGATTACCTTGCCATTTTTAGAGCAGAATGCTTTTTTCATTTTCAGTTCTGGTTCCCTGAGAAGTCATACTTCTTTTGGTTGACAAAGATGCTCACTTCAAATCTCCTTTTATTTTATATTAAGCAGGACAGAAAAAATTTCCCAGCATCAACCCCAGCTTCCACAGGGTATTTGTACCAGTCAGACTAACAGCTGTTTGGTGAATTTAGACTAATCACAATATCCTGTTCATTCGGATTCTGGAATTTAAGAATATATCCAGCTAACTCTCAATTAAAACCAACATATTCACTTCACAGAAATTTTAAAAATACACAAGCCAAAGACAAACTAAGGGCCATGTTCCACATCTGGTTCTCAAATTTTAGAAGAAGGATGTAAGCTTTCACAGAGGCTGAAAGGACCATGCAAAAATAGAACCTGAAGGTATATATAAATAGAGAAATTGGACTGAATGATAAATCAGCTACTTTCCTTATGCACATTACTAAGTCAATATTAATACTTCATATGAAAAATGAATCTATAATAGAATCAAAAAATAGTTTGGGTTAGAAGGGATCTCCAAAGAAAATCTTGAAAAATAATGTCACTGATGGCAATGGAACTCACATCTACCATCAGATTTTGCTGGACTAAGTCAGAAAGATATTTTCTTAATGCATTTTAGCAGTAGCACATCTTAGTTAATCAAATATGCATGATTTCTTAAGCTGATTCAAGAGTCTACTGGGAACAAACATATATGGAAGCTGGCATGTGCATTTAGACTGCTGTGCTGTAGCTGGTGCACAGAATTCCTGGCAAACAGAGAGTAAAATATTCTAAACCTCTGTCAGTGGATTAAGTTAGTTAAGCTAACATGTCTTATCTTCTACTTCTATCAAGAAAACTGTATTCATTTGCATCATTAACACTAATTCTTTCCCCTCTGTGGTAATTCATTAAATGTATGTCATAACTTAAACACAGCAAGCAAAAACCAAGAAGAAACCACACTCCTGTCCTGAGAACTGCCATACGTATCTGTCTTAATTTTCCTCTCCTGATTTGCAAAGCTACAGGTAGCATGCTATCTCCTTCTTAGAGGAAACATTGTTCTCATCAGACAAGTCACTTTTGAGATGGAAAACTCAAAATAATGTGCTCAGAATAGTCACTGAACCAAGCAGTTATTTGGGAAGCTTAGCTGCCTCTCTGTAGAATGGATAAATCCATGAAGTAGCAAAATTCACTCCCCAAATATAAAGAAATTTTCCCTCCCAAATTGTTAGAAAAAAGTATCGTGTAAACAGTTCTGTAGGATTCTGTGGTCTCATGAGAATGGATTTCACTGTAAAGACACAGTGAATATGTATGTGAGAAAAGATATCTTTCTTTTTGCTTGCAATAAACAAGATTTCATATATTGCTTCAAAATGTACTTATTTTACATCTGTGGCAAAATTTCTAAATGGGACCAGCAAATTTTAGTTCAGTTTTTGGTGTCTCAATATAATTTTTGCTTGTCTCATGAGCCACAGTAATGCATGGAAACCTAATAGAAGTTGCAACCACACAGGACTTCATGTCATGAAAGGAAGAGTTGGAATTAGGGTAAGAATCTACTCTAAAGCCAGAGGTACATTTCTGCTAGACTGAATTAGAGAACTTACTGGCACATCTCCATAAACATGACTCTGTGCTAGGAAATAGTTAATCTTTTATTACACTGGATAGCCTTGTGGGATTGCTTTAGTGATTCATTATAGAAATCAAAGAAAATTCTACAGTATTGTGCAGTTTGGCTCATCCAGTTGGAAAAATCCTAATGATCAAAAAAGCATGTGTTCTTACTCAGATAGGTTTTATGACATGACTGTAAAATGTACCTACCACAGTTTTTCATTGTTTCACAGACAATAAGCACAGTCATTTTCAGGTTTCTATTGTTCTGCAACTAAAGCCATGAATGTCCCCTTACTCATTGACATGAATGACAACATTTATATCTACCAAAGAGGCATGATTAATTACTATGTTTCATCAATAAAGTTTATTCTTTAAACCTTTAGAAATAATAGCATTGCATTTGAGACACGGGTCTGAAAAGCATGTCAGCTTTTCAAACACAGACAACAATGTCTGAGAATTTATAACTTGGCAGAAAGGCCTTTTTGAACTAAATCTGAACATTTATGCCAGTAGTCCAGAAATCATTTATTTTCTGATATCTGCCAGCCTTACTCAGACAAGGCAGAGCTTCAAATATACGAGTTCCATTCATTTCAATGGGAATTAACAGGTAGGAAAGAAATTCTGAATTATTTAAAAACCTGATTTCAAAAAATTTAATTCCTTAAGAGGAGCAGCTGAGGGCATTTGGCTTGTTCAGCCTGGAGGAGACTGAGGGGACTCCTCACTGCAGTCTGCAGCTTCCTTTTGAGGGGAAGAGGAGGGGCAGGCACTGATCTCTTGTCGGTGGTAACCAGGGACAGGACCTGAGGGAATGGCCTGAAGCTGTGTCAGGGAAGGTTTAGGTTGGATATTAGGAAAAGGTTTTTCACCCAGAAGGTGATTGGACACTGGACCAGGCTCCCCAGGGAAGTGGTCACAGCACCAGCCTGGCAGAGCTCAAGAAGTGTTTGCACAATGTTCTCAGGCACATGGTAATATGTGGACATGGGGTGTTCTTCAGAGAGCCAGGAGTTGAAATTGATGATAATGATGAGTCTCTTCCAGCTCAGGATATTTTGTGATTCTGTGATTCTATGATTATCAGGAAACAAAGCTAGGAAAAAAAAAAAGGATGCTTTTATTTTAATAAATATTTTAAAAGGAGAATTATTGAAGAAATAATGGAGGGTGAAATTTAAAAGTATTACTGATATCTGAAGTTTTCAAATTGAGTCCCATCTATTCTGGATTTAAATGTATGTAGTTACCTTTTGGTAGGCTCTTTGCATTAATGAGCTGTATTTTTGTATGAGTTTATTATAATCACATTTGAACAGTGCTCTAGTAATAATGAAAAAGGTTTATTCCTATTATGCCTGAGAGAATAGAGGTTTTATAGAACCCAGTGGAATTGGAGACATGCTGTTTCTCACAGGAATGACTGCAGGAAAGGAGAGAATCCAAGGGTTGGATAGTGCATCTTTAATTCCCAGGTCTTTGAGTAATTCTTTGCCAGTAATTCAATTACAAAAATCCAGAATTTTCATATCCAATGGCTACCATGTGGTCAAGGGAACTGTCCATCTTTTATTACAGTAGAAAAATCCAGACCTCTCTGGACACCATCTGCTTCTTGGTTTTTTGGAATTTCCTTAAATTCCTCCTATCTGTGGACATTTCCAAACCATATTTTCCCAGTCAATCCCCAGACTAAGCACTAAACTCATGTTAAATTTTGAGCTGCCATTTGGCATACTAATTGAAGAGCAAAGTTTAACATATGCTTTGAATGTTGCTGCAGCCCCTCAGTTGTTAAATAAGTGCCACGGTGTTCCAGTCTCTTTAGAGGAGATTATTCACTGTGTTAAATGTTTCAATGAGAGAAACAGTTCAAAAACACACCCACTGCAGTTATAACACTAAGTGATAAATAACTTAGGAGATCTGAATCTCCAGTTTCTGAGTGCCAGTAATGCTCCATTGCTAGTGTGCCTGATTGAAGAGGGGTTATTATAAATCAGAGATTACAGAAAACAGAAATTTTTCTTATTGGCAGGTAGTTTTCCATTTACAAGCATAGAAGTTTGTACAGAACCAAAGGTGAACCAGAGCATAAAATGCTACAGAGAGATAAAAAAGGGTAAGTTTTTTGCAATCTGTTGATAACAAGATCAGCTAAAACTTTAATCAACCAGTGAGATCTTGAGCTGTAAGAAACTCAGGCCGTACACAAGCTCTCACAGCTCTCACAAGCTGTCACTCTGCAGTAGGGACCAGATCACAGCCCTCTGAGCCATTTCTGTGGATCTGCTCACATTTACTCTGTGCAGAACCAGTGTGCCCAGGAGCAGCCACCTCAGATAGACTGCCAGCCACAGATTTGTGCCCTGCTCCTGTGACCGCTTTGTTTCTGCACGTGTTCCCATTCTCCAATTCCCCCTCCATCATTGGTTGTCCAAGCAATGGGCATTTTTTAGGATTTCTTGCTATTGTAATGTCACAGAGAGTAGCCGTATTCTTTTAAGAAGTATTCTGTGAGAAAAATTGTACTGTCTAGTATGCTTGGCTAAAACTGAAGTGCCCAATTCTTTTCTTTCATTTCTTTCTTCCCAGTGTTCTGGGATGTAATTGGGTCATCTCAGAGCTTTTTAAAATTTTGGGGGTTGTACCCTTGTCTTAGTTTCTATGGTTCAAACTACTAATGCAAAAGATAACAGCTACAGTGCAGCCCGAATAATTATCTTTCCTAGTTCAGGTGTTAATGATATAGTTTGATTGATAAGAGTGGTAAAACTTGCTTGTGCTGAGCCATTTGCAGAAAGGGAATCAGAGGCATGGCATGTCTTTGGTTAACAGCCCACTATAAAATTAGTGCCCCGTGTTGTATTTTGTTTTAGTTTGCTTGATTTTAAGTAGGTGATGAATACTTAGTAAATGCACAAACTAAAATATATACACTGATGCCTGATTGTGTGGCTTTCCATGCTGTGAGACTAAAATCAAGGGCTTTCCATGATGGAAACAATGCAGGAGTCTGCAAAGCCCATGTCTCTCATGCTTAGTGATGAATTAACTCCAGAACCTCAAGGTGGTTTGGAACACATTTTTTTTTCCACTATAATGTTTCATGAAGTGTGAGTTGTTGCAATCTTTTTTTTTTTTTTTTCTGCAGATGTTGCTGGCAGTGCTACACCACATCTTCTTATTGATATGGTAGAGGTGATGGAAAGGGAACGTGGAAATGGAGTGGGTCACTCTTCTCCCTTGCTACAAAAGGTTTACAAGAGAAATATTGTGGACTCTCTTCAAACAGTTACAGAACCAGTACCTGAAAATATCTCTTGGGAACTCTGCTCCAATAATTTTTTTAAAGCTTATGTCTCTGGAAAGGACACACATGAATAGCAAGTCATCACGTGTTGTGTAAGTGAGGTGGAGTAACACAGGACAATGTTTTGTCATATCTTAAGTACATATATACGGCATAGCATGCTTCCTGTGATTTGGTAGGGGTGGCAGCAGGATTCATTTGCCTTATTATCAGCATCTATTGCCATCCCAGGTGCCCTCAGGAGTCTTGCCTGGCCTCCACCTGCTGATTTGGAGGAGGGGGGAGTCTCCCACCTATGCTGGGTGTACACATACCATCTGTGAGGAACCCTAGCAGGTCTTTATCCCTTCTGCTGAAAATGGCCTCAAGAGCTCAGTGTAAAGTACACACTGTTGACATTCCCATGTTGAGATTCCTGTGATGGAAAAAGAGCATTTCTAGGGGATAATACTCCCAAGCTATTTTAGGTTCAATCTTGAAATTATGCCATAAAGGAATCGGAAGGGATTTATGTACCTAGTTCCACATTAAATGCCCTGAGGTATCCAGGACATCTATATGGGACAGGCAAGTATTACACTGGACCCACAGGAGATGTGAAGTCTTTCCCCAGCTGCCAGAGGCCAGGCAGGATGCCCTTATTACCTCTTGTTGCCTCTGTCTTGTCATTGAGCCTCTATTTCTCCTCTGACCCGCTGAAGTCCAGCTCTCCCACTGTACAAACAGCTACAGAGGGGTGGGATGAATCCCTATCCAATGGCTGTTTCCAACACCCAGAGACAGGGGCTGCAAGTAGCACATGAGTCACACCTTTCCTGTTCCTGGCACCTCATTTGGTCTTGGAAGCCCAAGGTCATTCAGCTGGCATGGCATGCAGGGATGGTGGAAGCAAGCCCTCAGTTTCCCTGAGAGCCACCACCCCTGAGGTGCAATTCTGCCTCCTTTCACACCACTCCTTTCAGTCCATGCCAGTGTTCAACAGCAATCTTCCTGAGAGCACACTGCAGCTAGCAGCATCTGCTGGCCTTCTAGAAAGCCAAGCAAAGAGATGGAGAAAAGGAGAGTAGAAACCCAGACCCACTCCAACAGTTTCCCTGCAGCAAATTATATTGCAAAGGGCCTAGTTGGATGTTAAAGGAAAGACTGAAAAGTAGGCTTAAAGGGGAATATAATTTTATGCTTAGCTACAATGCAGCTGACCTCAGGAAAAATGGTAAGGAAATAATTTAGATCATTATATGTATCTAATACATAGTTATCTATATTTATATAATCTATATATACATATTATATGTGTATGTTATACATTTATAAAACATTCATATTTTACATAAATGATGTTCTATAGAAATACTTTATATTTTAATGTAAAATAATTTATTCACGCGATCGATTATATAAACTATATTTATATGATCAATACATTACTTCTATATGGAAATCTTTAGGAAACTAGCTGTTGTAGCAGAACTAAAAAATTAAGGAAGCAATGGAATAAATTAATGGGAATGAGACTGCAAGTCTAGCGCTAATAGAAAACCAAAAGATGTTTATTTAAAAGAAAAAATGTGAATGCAATAATTCAAAGTGCAAGAACAGAAAATCTTGAGAGTACAAATACATAGGAAAAGCTAATAGAAAAATACATATGAATTTTGGGGGGACTGGCTAACTATGCTAATAAATAAAAATGGTATTAAGTTTCAGTCCCACTGATAATACGTTTAAAAAGTAAGTAAGTTTAAAAAGTGCTGCTGTCTTAAATATCCTTGTTTACTAGCTTTAGGCTAATGAGTGGATTTTTAAAGAAATTAATTTGTTGGAAATCAGAGTGACTCTGTAAAGACCTCAGTCTCATGTATTACTATAGCAATTGTAAATGCAGAGGTCAGTTTATGGACAAACAATTTAAGGGTCAGGATTTTGCTGACCTCTGAAAGCAACAAACACAGCACCTGAAAATACTGTTCTCCAGCTACTACTGAACCTGTCTAAGTGTCAGGGAGTGTCCCAGATGCGAAAGAGCTTAGACATTGGCAGACCAAACCTGCAGACCAATATTATCTCTTTGCCTCCTGCTTCTCCTCTGTGGGCTGGTATCTGTTCTGTATTGTTTTACAATTTGCATGAAACACAGCCCACCAAGTCTAATTCTCTAGTTAGGTGTTTCAGCAATGGCTCACTGAAATGTAGATCAGGTGGGCAAAAGAAAAGTGGAACAAGTCCCTCAGCCTAAAATAACCAAAGTTTCCTGAAACTGGAAAGAGACTTCCAATACTTTTGAAAACTCACAGAAGTTTCAGACAGAGAGACTTCAGGATTTCTCTTCATGACAGTATGAGAATTTCAGGCCCATTCAGAAGGTGAGCAGTCCATGAAGTCATGTTTATGTCTCTTTGGCTGAAAGCCTGAGGACCTAATGAGAAGGGGATTTACTGGAGTAAATCCAGTGAAGGACCACAAAATTGATACAGGGATAGGGAGGATCTTTCATAGCCAAAAAGGATGCAAGAGCTAGAACTTTCCAGCCCGGAGAAAGAGATGCTCAGGTGGATATTATCAGTGTATATAAGTTCCTGAAGAGAGTGAATGCAGATGAAGGAGCCAAGCCCTTGTCAGTGGAACCCAGTGGCAAGGGAAGGGGCTATGGGCACAAATTTAAACATGGGAGATTCTGTCTCAACCACAGGAGACAATATTCCTGAGAGGGTGATCAGGTTGCCCAAAGAGATTGTGGGGTCTCTGTTCTAGGAGATAGTCCAAATCCATCTGGACATGGTCCTGGCAACTGGCTGTAGCTGACCCTGCTTGAGCAAGGGGATTGGGCTAGTTGGCCTTACAAGCTGCCTTCCAACTTCTCTCGTTCTGTAATTCTGTGATCTCCTACATTTCACTGATCTGACTTCCCCATCATATATGGAACATATGGATCATAAACACAGCACCCACTGCTGACATGAGAGTCCTGTAACTAGGGCACTGCCCCAGGCCTGGACTCACATCCCCAAAATCCCTGAGCAGGTCCTCCTAGTATGTATTCACAATGTTGCATTTTGAATCCACATTAGCTTGCAAGCAAGAGGAAAGCTCAGGTCATTCAGATGGGTAAGGCAGAACCCAGCTTTTCCCTCTACTCTCCCCTTTTTAAAAACTCTTTGTTTTTATCCATAATGACACCTGTGCATTCAAGACAGCAGGTCCTGGAACACCTTCCTGTGTCAGAATCACTGTTTGGGTTGGAAGAGTCCTTAAAATTCAGTCAGTTCCAACATCTCTGCTTTTTGTATGGGTGGCCATGTATTTGCTCACAGCAAGATCAGGAGCAAGCACCTTCTCCAGATATGAGAGAAGATGTCTATTTGGGTTTGGGCCCTTGGCAGAAATTCAAATCCCAGTACACCTGGGAAAAGCAAGTCCTGATTTCCCACACTGTCCAGAGGGAAGATAGAAGTCAGTCTTACCAAAACAGGGCACAGCTATTGGGTAAGGAACTCCTTTCCAGATGAAAAACTGCTTGTTCCTGGGGAAAGACAACAGCTTGATTTTGTATCCAAACCATTCCATCTTGCCTGGCCCAGGGCAAACACTCTCTCGTGCTGCTGTCAGTACAAATGCAAGCCACAAGCTGTGTCCAGAAACCAACCAGTGACAAGAAGGCAAAGAGAAAGAAGGAGGCCAAGCAACCTTTTACAACTCTTGATTTGCTACTAGTTTTTTAAGCTAGAAACTGAAGTGGTGTCAGTCAGCAATCAGAAAGGTATAAGTACTGCACTAGGGATAACATGGACAAATTTTTAATTATTGAAAGTCTCTGACTCAATGGGAAGGCAACATTATACATTGACATTATACATCACTGTAAATCGAGGTAAATTTTGGGGACATCCCATAAACAAGCCAGCTCTTTTCTGACTCAATCTTTCCTAAAGTTTTCTAAAAGTTCCAGATTAAGCCAGACAGTCTAAATCCTATTAAAGTCAGTGAATTAATGTAAAAAGGAATGTTCCTTGGACTACAATAAGGTTTCCTACCAATTTTCCTTTGATTATTTTACAGATGACAGCTTATAATAGAACTGCAGACTATAGTAACACGGAAAAAACCCATAAAATTTAACATTTATATTTTTCCAACTCCTTGTCAGACATCAGAGGGATTTAAAAATTTAGCAAGGAATTTACAGCTTGACACAATAACATATGCAGTAAAAATAATATAAATATCACAAGTAATCTCCTTCATTCCATCCTTCCCCCACCTTTGAAAAGAAGCAAATTGGAGAAGTATTAAAAAATAACTTGGACTCCCAAGGTGAAGCTGATAATAAATACACGAAGTCACAGGGAAACAATTTTTTCTCACTGCATGAGAAGGCTTAACCAGTATATTCTCTATATGTCAATGGAACACTTTTTCTGAAAAATCTGTGCATAATGTGTCTACCACCTTATTTTTTTTTTCCTATAGGTAATTCTATACATGGGCCAAAGAGCTTTTAGAAGAATTTGGGTTCCTTCAAAGACCAGCAAAATGTTTAAACCTCATATTTCAACTAGGATTTTTTCTATGAATAGCTCATTAAAAACTGCAGGCATAATCACTCAAATATTTCTGTGTGGGAGCAACTTTAGGCAGGTGTGTTGTACAAGGAACTTCTCTGAGAACATTCACATGGGTTAAATTATTCTTTTGAAAATCCGTGGACTGGGCCAGTAACCAAATCACCGTAGCATTCTCAGTGGCAGAGGTGGTATCACTGCATGGAGAATATGGGCATTTTGTTGGTGATGATTCCTTCACAGTAGTGCTTTACACATTCAACACACAGCCCCTTTTTACATTTACCTTTTGGTAAAGGGTGTAGAACCTTTTCACTAAGTATATTTATTTTCTTTTGTTAAAAACTCAAGCAAAGAAATTCAAAATTGTGCCTGAGATTATTTTTTAAAAAGTTATTCATGTGTATTAAGAGTAATTATATGTATACCATATTATACAGCTGAAGGGGAAAAACCCAGCTTGCTTCATGTTATAATAATAGACACTTTGAGTAAAAGATATATGGAACAAGAAGATAGCATGTAAGCAATAGCTAAAAGCATAAGCAAATTCTCAAGATAAGGATGACAATCTATGGGTAAACATTAAGCTCAGATAAATATAGAATAATCATATCAGATTTCCTGTAAAATTAACTTTTGGAACAAATAGAATTAACACAAAAAATACAGTATGACCATGGTAAAGAAAAGGCCTTTTCCTCTGATGAAACCCTTTTGATGTTCTCCCTGCATTCAAAGGGAATGAGACTGCAACACTTTTAGTTTATAGAGACACATTTTTCCTACCCAATTCTCTACCTACTTTTGAGCATTAGGTCAAACATTTAAACATTAAAATAGGAAATATTTGCTCCATCCAAGACTACTCTCCTCATTAAAGTCTTGTAGACACTTTCTGCCCCTGGAGAATTTTTAAGCATAAATATGAGGCAGGGAAATGAAAAATAATAAAAAAAATAAAATAAAAAAAAATTAAAAAAAAAAATCCGGTCTCATCCAACTTGCAGTCCAGACAACAAGGAGCCTGATAATATACTGAATGCTGCAGAAAAGGAACTCAGTTTGAAATTTGATTGTTTCATGCAAAAAATCTCCACAGATATGAGAACAGCTTATACTCCAAGATATGAGATATCTAAAACCAGGTAAAAGTATTAAGCAATGGGGTTACGTGATTTCAGCTGATGTCCTGTCTCCTATCTGGGAAAAATATTTTTGTTTCTTGTACCCAGAGGATAAAAGACCTATCCCAAATTCCTCAGGAGTAAAAGCAAATCAAGAAAACTCAGGGGCAAAGTTGAATTCTCCACAAAACCCTTGGATGTCAAATACTACAGGGACTGAGACAAAAGCACCCTAGAATTGGCTTTAAAAGATTAGGGGGAAAGTGTCCGTGCAAGAATGGGTGCTGTGAGATGAAATGGAAGTGATGCAGAGAAAGCAGAATGAGAGCCTGAATTTTCTCAAGTTATGGCTGGATGATGGTTGCATTCACAAGTGTAATAAAGCCAAATGCAACAAGTGGATTTAATTGTTTGTCAGTGGTGCCAGGATGCTGTGCTTTTCAGTGCCACAGTACTCAACACCTGCTAAACTTGTCTGGTGTCACCTTAATGAGGTAAGCAAGAAGCCCCTCTGTCCTGCAGGACCGTGGGAATGCCAGAGCTCTTGTGGCACAGCCTGAGGTCAGGACCCCATCAGGCTACTTTTTCCTTAGGGTTGGGTGAGGACACAGAAGAAAATATGTAATGTTGGAAAGACCCTTCAGGATGTGTGAACAGCATCTTCTTAGCATGATACCACTACTAGGCCTGTGGACCAGGCAGAGGCTCGACAGGAACAGAGGACAGAGCTCATGTTCTCTCCAGTCAAAGCAGAGCAAGGATAGGAGGGTTCAGGCAAGGCTGATTGTCTTGTCTGTGACGCTGAAGGCAAAGAGAACACCATGAATAGGTGGTATTCAGATTATTTCTTGGTCAGAAGAGCTCTCTATCTGTCCACTGCCAATGCAAATGTTGTCAGAACAGTCTGTTCAGCCCTAAAAGGATTGCATAACCCAAGTAAGAAAAAGTCCTGTTTCTCTGACTATCCTGATGTTTTTTGCCAAAGGGCAGTGAGAAGAAGAAGAGCAGGAAAAATGGTGAGTGAACTTCTTGCTGCTATGAGAATCAAGCACCTAATATGCCACACAATCTCATCCTGCTTTCAAGAGCACGTGTAACACTGAAAAAGGCATCCAGGTATCCAATCACAAATCTGTGCAGCAAAGTTTAGAAAAAGCTTACCTGAACCATCTTAAAAAAACCATAAATTTTGTTTGAACATTTCTCTTTATTGATGGTTGGTCTGGGATGTTTTGGTGATTTTTCTTGCTTACTTTTAGGAGGAAAAATATTAGTGTTTGCAAACACACAGATAAAACGAATCCAACCATCTAGATTATTTCAAACTAAACACAAAAAAAACCCCTTGTTATTTTCTTAAACCAGCAAATAAATGTCTGCCAGAATCAGAAATTAATTCAGGTTTTGACACTCTAGCTCTGAAGTTGCATAATTATTTCTCTCTTGATTTGTTTCTAGACAGACTGCCAGATCACCATACTGTGCAATTACCATTTCCAATTATCTGTAGAAATCAATATATTGGTGTCTATTTAGAAATATTATCATAGAAGAACAAGTATAATGCTGCTGAAAATGTCTTGGTAACATATTTTTTCTTACTTAATTTAAATTATTATGAACATTTAAATTTATTGGTATAGCTAATCTAATATTTTATCATGGTCAGTGAAGTACATTACACAGTAGAACCCCACTAGCTGCATACCACCCCCATGTTTGCAAAGTATTATAAAGACCATCATCCTTTAATTCTCTGATAATTCTTTAATTACAATTACAATACTTATAAAACCAGAAACCTCTCTAATATTTGTATAAATGTATCAATAATAAATTAATCAATAAATGATGGACAAGGAATGACAAGCAATAAATGCTTGGTTGACTTTACTATTCACTGTAATTTATGCACCTAGAATTTGTCTAATGGCACTGTTATAATGGTATTGGGACGTTTTTATTGTGTTTTATTAACTTGGCTTTGCTATTAAAAAAAATTACACTGTGCTGACTTCATATTGAGTCATACATCTCATAGTTACTAATTTATTTTTTTTTTTTTTTGCTTGGGACATGTCATGTTAATCCATAAAAAGTTAATCTAAAGTTGACATAAAGTTACCAAAGTAATCAGTCTTTTTACTTTTCCAAACCTTCAAATATTTTCAGATTTAATTTCCCAATTAAAATTCTGCTGCAAGATAAAGAACTAGAGAAACCACAGGTAAATGTCAAAAAGATCCACAAGGATTGTGAACCAGTCCCCTGCTCAATTATTCTGCCATTATGAACTGAGTGTGAACTGATGGTAATTGAAGCGAGAAAGGCACTAAAACATTTTCCAAAGCACCATCTGCAATGAATCAGAGGAATGAAGATAAAATGACAAGGACATTTAATGACAGGATTGCGCCTCTGTCCGCCTTTCTGCTTAAAAAGGTCTGGCTGAATTCCAATTAGAAATGATCCCAGGACAATGAGTATACCATTTCTCTGCCATGTGTAACTGGGTTTCACAGAGATATTTAAAGAATGCAGTTAAGCATCTCTTTGAAATCTGGATTGTTCCCGACCTTTCCAGTGCTTGTGATACTCTAAGTTGATCTCTTTTTCGCATGTCTTTTTTCTACCCTCAAAAAAAAAAAAAAAAAAAAAGTCTGTATAATTTGGGAGGCAGTATCACTGGTAATGAATGTGCATTGGTATTACATCTCATGAGTAAATCAAGTGTATGTTAGATCATGCCAGTCCTTTCTCCTCTTCCTCACAGCCCTCCCCACTGAGTCCTCACCTAGTCATATCCTCTCATAACGCAACACAGACCCTCACCTGTGCTCTCCAAGCTTGGGTGCAAGGCACCCCAACAAAGAGGAAGTCAGGCAAAATCTCCAGATATGCAAGGATGAAAAAGGAGCAAGATCCCTGACAAGCACAGACACCAGAAGAAAAACTACAGAAGGTGGAAATAAGGACAGGTAGCCTGGGAGGAATACAGAGAAATTGTCTGAGCATTCAAGGATCAGTTAGGAAAGTTAGCACCCTGGTAGAATTCAGTCTTGTTGCCCTTGATGCCTGGACATCAAGGGCAACAAGAAAAGTTTCTATAGGTACGCTGCTGATGAAAGGAAGAGTAGGGAAAATATAGGGCCCCTCCAAAAGGAAATGGGAGACCTGATTACCTGGGATCCAAAGAAGGCTGAGGTACTCAACAACTTTTTTGCCTTTATCTTCACTGCAGGTGCCCCAGCCACACCACCCCAGTCTCAGGAGACAAAGGCAGGTATTGGAAGAATGGAGAACCACCTGCTGTGAGAAAAGGTCATGTTTAAGGACATCTAAGGAATCTGAAGGTGACCAAGTCCATGCGGCCTGAGAATCCTGAGACAGCTGGCAGAAGAAGTGGCTAAGCCCCTCCCTATCGATCACATCTAAGGAGTCATGACAGTCCAGCAAAATTCCTACAAAGTGGAAAAGGGGAAATATAAACCCCATTTTTTAAAATAAAAAAAAAAGGAATACCCATGGAACTACAGGCCACTCAGTCTCAGCTGAGTGACCAGAAATATCATGGAGCAAATCATCCTGGAAACTATGCTAATGCACATGAAATTAAGGAGGTGACTCGTGACAGCCGACATGGCTTTATAAGAGCAAAATGTGCCTGACAAATATGGTGGCCTTCTAGAAGAGGGTGATAGTGTTGGGGATAAGGGAAGAGCAATTGGAGTCATGTACCTGGACCTGTGCAAATCATTTTACTCTGTTCCACATAACATCCTTGTCTCTAGACAGGTGGATTGACCACTCAGTGGATAAGAAACTGACCATATGGTGTACTCAAAGAGCTGTGGCTCAATGTCCAAGTGGAGGACAGTGAGGAGTGGTGTTCCTCAGGGGGCAGTATTAGACTCAGGGCCATTCAACCTCTTTGTCAGTGACTGGACACTGGGATTGAGTGCACCTTCAGCAAGCTTGCTGACACCAAGCTGTGTGGTGCTGTCAACATCCTGGAGGGAAGGGATGCCTTCCAGAGGACAGGTTTGAGAGGTGGGTCCCTGTGAATCTCATGATGTCCAACAAGGGCAAGTGCAAGGACCTGCACCCAGGCTGGAATAATCCGAACCACAAATATAGGCTGAGAGGAGAATGGATTGAGAGCAGCATTGAGGAGAAAGACTTGAGGCTCTTGGTTGATGAGATTCTTGATGTGTCCTGTCAGCGTGTGCTTGCAGCCAAGAAAACCAGTGGTGTGCTGGGCTGCATCCAAAGCAGCATGGGCAGCAGGGCAAAGGTGGTAATCCTGCCCCTCTGTTCTGCTGAGACATCACCTGGAGTGCTGCATCCAGCTCTAGGTCTCTCAACAAAAGGAAAAGATAGACCTTTTAGAGCTAGTCTAAAAGGAGGGCTACCATGAAGACGGGCTAAGACAGCTGGGGTTGTTCAGCCTTAACAAAGCGAAAACTCTGGTGAGATCTTAAAGCAGCTTTCCAGTGCCTGAAGGGGGCTACAAGAGAGTGGGAGAGGGACTTTTCATGTAGGCATGTAATGAGAGGACAAGTGGAACAGCTTCAAACTGGAAGATTTAGATTAGATATTAGGAAGAAATTCTTCCTTGTGGGTGTGGTGAATGACTGCCATTTGTTGCTCAGAGAATCCGTGGATGCCCCATTCCTGGCAGTGTTCAAGGCCAGGCTGGTTGGGGATTTAAACAACCTGATCAAGTAGAAGGTGGCTCTGCCCATGGCAGTGGAGTTGGAAAGAAATAATCATAAAGCTACTCTCCAACCCAAACCATTCTAGGATTCTATGAAATAAAGCCTTCAAAAGACTGAATCCCTTTTGAAAGTAAGTTCTTCCAATGTTCAGTTACTTTTACTGCTAAAAATTCACTCCTTCTTTATAATCCTTTGATTTATTTTCTTCTGCAAAGCTTCTTTCTCATGAAATTTCAGGTCATGATCCATTCATCTCTAAAGGAACCAATTCTCACATAAATACTTAATTAAATTTTCCGTGGTTTCCAGTCTTTGGGGCTTTCTTGTACTTTTTCTCTAGTGCGGGCAAAGAACTGAACAAGGTATCATACATTGCTAGAATGATAAAATACTGTGAAAAGCCAAATTAATAACTAGAAGCAATGGTATAATTTTGCTAAAACTGTGATACAAAAGAAGCCTTTGTATCTTGACTAGATTTTGGATTATGGTTAACAGAAACCTCACATTTAAATAATAAAAACAGCAATTCAATGAAATAGAATTTCATACGCATCATATTGATTCCACTCTGTCTGTTATCTGATTACTTAAAATTAAAATTGGAAAGTATTTATAATCCTTTGCTGACAGGGAATAAGAAAACAAAATTATTTCAAATCATGGGATGATGCAGTCTAGCTGGTGAGACCAGACTATACAAGATCATAGAATCATAGAATATTCCAAGTTGGAAGGCATCTGTTAAAGAGATGAAGTGTTTGATCTTCAGTTACCACATTGCATGGACGTTCCTGCATAAAAAGGTTTTGGCTTCCTATCAAAGCTGAAAATATTTATGGGTTTGCAGCTCAGTTTTTCCAACAACAGCCTAAGATACTTATGTCCCCATAGGTATATTTTATGAGAAATTTGTTGTGTTTGAACTACCTTCCCCCCTCCTTGATTGTCTGTCCGCAACACTTACAACATAAATTTTTTATCTTCTGTTTTCTGAATTAGGTCTGAATTAACACATCTGAATGTTATTGTATGAAATGGAGGATATGGAATTAAATTTTTACAGCAGTACACATTTTCACTGTTAATTGAAAGATGCAAATCGTGTCTCTCTTAACCTTTGTTGATTTTTTTTTTCTTTTTGAGTAGGTAGTGGCTCAAAAATCAAGACAATTCACTTGTATAAGAAATACTTCCATTGAACATACTGAAAATATGTGGTTTACATACAAGAGACATAATCTGTATCATACTGGAATCAATTTAACCTTTTCATTTGAAAGACTTACAGCAAAAGAAAAGAAACATGCAAGGCTTTAGTTCAGAGTACTCTGAAGACACTGGGACATTTACCAGGCTAAAGTGAGAAGAGATTAGATTTTTAAACCGTTCCATTTTTACCAGTACTTTAGGAAAGTGAAGTGTATTTCCATTTTAAGAAGCCACCTGTCATGCCATGCATAATCAGTTCTAAGGGTGAGATTAGCATGGGATTTTTCCACAGTAAATACAGCAAATACTGGCTGTTGGAGAAGACCAAAAGTATTTCTAATTTTGAGTGATCTCAACAACCAGTTCTGGATGGAAAAAGGAAAAGTCTTGAATTGGTTTAAAATATTTTATTTCAGTATTTTTAAATTCTAAGGATTTTTTTGAAAACAGGTTTGGGGTGTTGTTTTTTTTTTGTTTGTTTTATTGTTGTTGTTGTTTGGTTTTTTGGGTTTTTTTTTTCTCAGTTACAGAAGAAGAGGATTTGCTAGATCAGGAGAGGAATGCAATGAAGGTACATAGGAATGTGTAATGCAGCCACAAATGACAAGACAGAATAAAAAATGTTTGAACAAGCAAGAAAGCACTCCTCAGTTCAGGAAAAGGGCACTGAGTCTTAGACTGTGTAGGTGAGCAGAGCCTGGGAAGCCTCCTGCCCACCTCTCCCCATTGCCCTGGCCATGGCTTTTGGCAGGACCTCTTTCCAGGTGATGTATGGAAATACCAGTGGTAAGGAATGGTGATGCAGAACAGAGGCAGGCGCATATTTGGCTCTGCTCCATGCCACTAACAGCAGATCTTTGAGACATTGCAGCTCCCCAGCAACCCTTGCTATAGGACACACATAAATAGTCCTTGCTATAGGATGTGCATAAAGCCACAAGCAAATAGAGAGTAAGGTAGCACTGATTTGAAATACAGGCTGCCTTAATGGTCCCATGAACTCCTGTAAGGGGAATTACAGCAGTCAAAAGTTATGTATGAAATAAGTGGATTTTCCATATTCACATTTTGTATTTCTATACCTGTATTGATATTCTGTATTGATATATGAATTTATATAGTTGATTTCACAAGGACAATGTATATCACTACCATCTGTGCACCAAAACTTTTAAAAAATACAGTATCAAAAAAAGTTGGCATTAAAAACGTTCTAAATATGTGACTGAGTATTCCAGGCTCTTACAATTTTTTATTATATTAGGTTTTCATTAAAATTCAGTGTAGAGTAAGTAGGGTGAATTTCCAAACCTTAAAAGATCAGGCAAAAGAAAAAATGATAGCAAATAAATCCTTATAAAAGCAATATCACATCCAGAAGAAACATGTCATTTTGGGTCTTCCAAACACTTTGAAAAGAATAAAATGTGGTTTGGAAAGAAGTGTGGTATGCTTTGAAATTCCAGCTGAAAAACCAAGGAAGACCTATTTGTTTTCTTTTGTCTTTTCATACAGCTCTTCTGGATTTTTTTTTTTTTATTTTATTTTATTTTTTTTTTTAGTATCTCTAAAGCATTTTCATACCATTTTGTATGACAGGTTGAATATACATCATTTTTTTGTTGCTAGGACAAATGAGATAATCGTAAATGTTTTGTCTACATAAGGAAACTGCTATCAATTTATGTGGGATATGCAACAAAGCCATGGGCAAGCACGTGGTATTGTGGGGTAGGTATTAGCTGGTTTGGGTGCAGATTGACAGAAGGAACAAACCTGAGATTTTTATGGAGAAAAGCAGTTCTTTAGAGATTTCACTTTGTGTCAGTGGCAGCAGAATTGTTGCAACAGATATCTGAGCATGACATGCAGGTGGTAAATCACTAAGTCACACTTAGTTGTCAACGCGTTTGTGCTTTTAAGTCACCAATGGCTCTGAAATTTCAGAGATAATACTTACTTAGGGATGATCTGCAGCACTAGAAGTGAGGGGAGAGACACCCTCATCCCCCTGACATCTGGACCATGATAAGACTGAAAGAATCCCTGAGGTCAAACTTGGCCCAAAGAATCTCTTCAAACACCTGCATCTTAAAAGGAATTTTCCATCCTTTCAGCTCCCACTTTTCTGCCAAGGAAGCACAATAAATGAAGGAACATAATTCAATGTGATCTTTTCTTAAAGCTATGCATATCTTTCTGTCTCTCTAGTCTTTCCCAGAGTTCAAAAAATGGGAAAGTAAAAGACTCACAGCAGGTACATGGTGATCCTTCCCAGCTTCTGGATATTGATACTTGGGGGCCTTTCTGCATTAAGGTTGAATTCAAGGTGTTAAAGTTAATAGTTATAGAGAGGTTTATTTCTGAATGATCTGAAGAATTCCTTTTCAATCCATGTGTACATTTTTCCTTCACACCATCTGACAGCAAAAAAAATCTATATTGTATTCTGAGCTGTGTAAAAATATATTATTTCAATTTAAAACTTACATTCAGGTGTTGAAATCACTGTCCCTACTGGTGTTTAAGAAAAGACTGGCTGTGGCACTGATCTTGACATGCTGATGTTCAATCATATGTTGAACTTGATGATCTCAGAGGTGTTTTCCAACCTAATTAATTCTGTGATTCAATTTTTATGGAGTGCCTCTAAAGCTCATGTAAAAGTGAATATTTCTATTTTTCCATGTCCTCCATATTAGGTATGATTTTATATTTCTTTCTTGTAGCCCTCTTCTTTCCTTTTCTGAGTAGAGAAGCACTTCCTCTAATTTTTTTCCCAGTAGTTTTTCATCACCTGGAGGAAACTCCATAGATATTAACATGCTTGTGACATTTTCCTTTAACTTTTTCAGTTGTCCTATACCCTTTTGTGCAGTGATCAGTGTGAAGAGTACGTCAGGGATCAACATGATAGCAAAATTTTTGTTTTCTATTTATCAGTTCCTTTCTTAGTAATTTCTGACACTCTGACATACATTTCTGACACCCTAACCCAGTACCTCCTCCCCACCCCTTTCCCCCCATCACTGATCACTGAGCTAGCAGGGGTTTTTTGGGAAACAGCCACAGGGAGTTCAAGAAATTTCTTCTTGGTAGACATAATTTATATCCTATCACTGCATATTTATTATTAAATATTTTCTGGCCTAGGAGCCTTAGTTTGCATGCACTGACCTTTAGCTCTATCTTCCATTTTATTGTTAAATCTGGTATGATTATGACATTCTGATGGACCTTTGAAATTAATTTTAGATTTGACTGCATCAAATAATTTTGCCAGAAGACTTTGCTTCCTCATCATTCACATACTTTTCTACTTTTGTTACAAGTATGCTGAAGATATTTTATGGCTCTGTAACCCTTCCACTGTGAAAATCACTTTCTTATCTCTATGCGCAATTTCCTACATCTTAGAAAACTATTGCTCAAAAAGGATGTTCTTGTCCTCTCACAAGTTACCTCATACCCACCTCCTACCTGAGAGACCCAGATGCCCAATTTGGGACCATCTCCTTTGCAAATGCCTTTGCTCACAAAAAGTAAAGTAAAAACACATCAACAACAGCAACGAATGCAGATACAAGTTCAAAATCTGCCTAGCCTTTTTTTTTAAAGTTTACAGACACATCCATCCATTAGATTTAAATTGATAGCTGTCCAATGAGATTGTAGACCAAACTGGGCAAAGAAATTTCTTTTTCTAGAGCTTTAAAAGTTATATTAAAAGGGGCAAAGTATGTGACATACTACCTATACACATTATACTTCTTGTTGAATTAAACTAGGTATTTATCAAAACCAGATTCTCATCTGCTTGAAAGAATGCTTTAAATAGACCAGGTAAGCAGTGTGTGGAAATGGATGTGGAAAATGAAGATTAAATGATTCATCACAAATCTCTTACTCTTCAAGAGACAAAATGTCTGCATGGCACAGTTTCTTCTTATTGTGACACTTGGTTATATTTCCCCATTTGTCACTTATTTACTTTTGCAATTAACTCCTTGTAGTGGTTGGATTGGGTAAAGCCTGAGCTCTGCTATAAGGGACAGAGGGTATGGATGACAGCAAACCATCTGTGTATGTCTGTGTCTGCAGGTGTTGGCTTATCTGGTTAACAGGGACTGTACCAGCAGCACAGTGGTGGTGTCAATTCTAGAATTTCCAAGGCAGCAACCGATTCAAAAAATTAAACTCAGGGAAAGTGTGTATCTGTTTTGCTTCATTTGTCTAAACGACAGTGTTTAGTAAGGCAGTGAAAAGGGATGTAAAATATGCTTTGCCCTACATTTGTGAATAGTTTTCATCTTATAGAAATAATAAGTGTAATTAGAAAAGAGCAAGGTATTTTTCTGCTCAAAATTACACAAAATGCGCACCTGCCACAGGAAAAAAAATGCTCACTTCATGTGGCTTACACTAAATCAGAACCAAAGTGCCTTATTTCTTTATAAACTATGCATAATTAACTGGAAATGACTGAATTACTTCAGGATCAATACCAGTGATACAGCACCAATACTAAACACAAAGCATCAGCAAACACCTGCAGATTTCTAATCCCCCTTGTACAGCTAACCCAGGACAGTTTTGGTTGCACAAACACACACTTTTATGTGCACACCTACCCACCGTTTGGATTACAAGTTCACGCCACAGAACATGACAAAGCACACACCAGTGTGCACACACCAGTGAGGATGGTCCCTGGGCTCAAATGCACATCTCCCAGGTGTGGGTACCCTGTGCTGTCACTCTACATGGTTTTCAAGAGCAGGGGCTGTGTGGGCATCCCTACACAAACCTTTATTTTCTTTCTGTAGCCTTTCCCTGACTCATACCATGCCACTGAGATGCAGACATACTACAACTGTCACAAAGAAATACGGATTTATATATATATACATAAAAAGAGAAGCATTTCAACAATGATACTTTTGCATAAACTGTTCCTCATAGAAGCTTCAAAACAGAATTCTTTGCTAGGGAATTCCTACCAGAAACCTTGGAAAACTTGTAAAAATTCCTTATATTGCAGCTGTCTGGTTTAGTCATTGTCATAGTCTTTCACTACTAACAATCCCATTAAATAGTAAAGAGAGCAGAGAGATGGTTTTTTGGGCTTGAAAAACAATTTATTCAGTTTGATTTATATTTGATTTATATAAAAAAGTAGAATTTATATATTTTTTAAAATAACTAAAAATAAAGCCTTTGAAAGTAAGGTTGCACATGATGTGATTTGGAGCTAACCATGCCACTCCCTTGAACCAAAGGCCTCACCAAAATAGACTGGAGAGCATGGTCTGATGTGTTTGCACGGTACATAGCCAGTCCAATGCTTTCTGCTTTCAACAGAAGCCAGGAGAGTTAGGCAGAGCTTTTAAAATGCCTAAAGGCATGGAAATATGAAACAGTAATGGTAAACTGTAAAATGATTGACTTCTGTGGATTAGTGGTAGCTGGAATTAGGAGCACAGAGAATATCCTTCACTTCTGGTGATGCAGGTGATGTGGCACTTCCTGACCAACACCCTGCTATGCAGACGGCTGCCTCAACACCTCTGCCCCACAGAGCTGTTTGAGTTTAGGTGTGTTTGGGGTTTTTTTAAGACTATTTTAAAGTTATTTGGGGAGGGTGGATTTCACAAAGGCACATACTCAGAAGTATTCATACTGTTTGCTAGAGCACCTGACTATAGGGCTGACACTAGGACAGAGGTTGCAGAGCTTTTCCAGTGGCAAAAGCCTTCACTTACCCACTGGAGGAGCCTGATGTAAAACCGTGGATGTAACTAGGGGTTTGCCAGGGAGACAGACAGTTGCTGGTGGCCAAAGGGACCTGTAACAATCTAGGTTGGGCAAGAAGTTGTGGAAAGGAATTTCCCAATCTCTTTATTCATCATTTATGTTTAAAAGGGTTGAGAAACTGTTGTTGTTAAACAGTTGAAGAAAAGGGTTCAGTTTTGATAGCAGTTACACTGGTATAAATCAAAGTGAAGCGGTGGAGTTACCCGATCGTCTCGGGGCAAGTAAGGCTGGGCTTAGGCAAAGAAAAGAGGGGAAGACTCAGATTCCCTCTGTATCCTTATTTCAACTGTGCTTCATTTTAGCAACTGTGTTTGCTTCCTCCATATCATAAATATTTTATATTCTTTCAGCCACTGAGTTCATCATTTAAACAGGAAGACATTTAGCAGAGCTGTTCTCATTCAGCTTAAAGATGTACTTCAGGCGTAAGATTAAATCCTCAACTGATGTAAAATAGCTCAGCCCCACTGGGTCTGGGGGAGCTGCTTCCCCAAGTGCCAGAGGCATTTCTGCTTCCATTACTTCCAGAAGAAGCCCCAGGTCCTCCTGGGAGCTCCCCTTGCCACGCTGCCTCCTCCCAGGCGAGCTCAGGGCTGCGCGGGGTCGTCACGCAATGGGCTTGTGCTGATCTCAGCGCCGTGCTTTGCTCCTGCAGCCCCGGGCTGTCCCTGCTACTGATATTGCCATGTGCAGGCACCAAGCTGAGCTGCAGACAGGGCTGAAAATGGGCACCAGGAAGGCACTCATTACAGCAGATTCCTTCTGAGACTCGAAGTATCTCACACTGCTGCTCACTGACTCCACGTCTCCACCACAGGTAATGGGAACAACATGGGAGTCAGACTTCCCCACAACATCCCTGTCAAGCTGACAAGTGAGCCCAGGCTGGAAATCAGTGGGAGCTTCGCCTTGTGACTGCTACAACAATGTACAGCAGAAGTCACAAATCCACAGCACCTGAGACCTCAACCAACCTACAATGCCGTCAGGTTTCGTTGGTCCAGTGTTTTCTCCACGAAAACTTGTGCAACCACGCGTTTTATCTGGATGGTGCTGGCTCATGTAAACTAACTGAAGTGATCCTTTGGCGTTACTGGAATGGGTGACCAGCCACATTCAAAACAAAACAGAGAATTGTATGTGGTATTCACCTTGAATGCAACAAATGTTTAGCGTAAGAAGAGAAATTGCACTCTTTAGGCATGCATATCATTTTCTTTTGCTCTTGTTTTCTCTGCCCAGCAAAGATAGGAAAAACAGGGCTGCTGAATCATATCCATATGATAATTCCAGATATTCAAGCACTTTAAAAGTGTAAAATTGGATATGAATAGCAAAATATATGCCTCATATTTTATGCCTGTATTAAGATACTTTCAATCTTCCAAATATTTTGATCTATCTCAAGCACTCCTGCAATGTCTAGTCATAACCAAGGTAATTTTTAAGCAGTCTTCTCTAGGCAAGCAGAAGCATAGCCCAGTAAGGTGAGAGAGAGAATTCCCTAACACTTCATTAAGTGTGTGGTGAGCTCCAAGTATTTGGGCTTAGTCTTCACCTCTCCGGAATGATGGGTTCTAAGCAGTGTCTGGAAAGCAGAACCTGTCCCAGGATTGTCAGCCACACTGACCAGCCAGCAGCTGTGCAACTCAATCCAGCCCTTTCCAGATTGAGGCAGAAACAAGAAATATCCCTGGCCGCATTCCTGCAAAGACAACCCTGCTCTCTTGAGCCTGTAGGGACCTGGATGAACACCATAAACACACAACATCCCTTCTAGTATGTCCATATTTCATGTTCAGCTAAACATTTGCTAGAAAGCCAGGGAAATGGCAAGCATAGATTGCATTTTGCCATACTATCAAATAATTCACAATGAACTGGAAGAAATTCAGGGAAGACGAAAATAAGACCAGAAAGATAAATCACTAACAATCATGTAAGCATGTCACAGACAGTCTTAGGTGAGAGAAGAAGGGAGAACTATTTTCAGAATAGGATAGAAAAAAAAGGCAATAAATGAAGAATTATTAGGTTTTGTTCTATAAAGTGGAAATACAAAAAAAGGAAAAAGAACACTTTTAACTTATTACATCTGAAAAATGGAAACCGGCCACAGACTATGAAAGGCTTGAAAAATCTCCCTTAACAACAGACTACAGGCCTTTTGAGTTTTGGAGGGCTTTTTTTCCCCACTGTATTTTACTTTCCATTTCCTTTTTGTTTCTACTTTGTGTATTGATCCCAGCCTCTCAAACTCAAGGCATTTAAAGAGTATTTGAGTTCAAAGGAGCATTCACATGAATATGTGTGGGACAAGAGCTCAAAGAGGGGGGGAAGAAAATAGAATGGGTTACAAGCTTCTGAAGTCAGAAATTTATCTTCTCCTATAGACTACCTTAGTATGAGAGATTACAAAAGTAATTGTGGATAATTTAAAGGAAAGATTTCAAATGTAAAAATGTGTCATTTGCCTCAGAGTGAGGCTTACACTCAGGGGAACAGGGTAGCAGTCTTTAAATGTGCAAAGTGAATAGACCCCAAGGACAGAATACAATTACTTAGGAGGTAATGAGATGAGATTAAGAAGGGAATATTTAGACAGAATGCCAGGAAAAGCTTGAGCTATTTGGAAGTGTTGAATAGTCTTGTAAGGGAAATGTGAAAGCACAATTACTTGAGACATTTAAAACTGTGAGTATGATCACATTTGCTGCAGGGAACACATCTCCCTTTGCAGGGAGGCAGATGGAACAATGCAACTAGGTTTCTACTCTTTTTTTTTTTTTTTTTTCTTTTTCCCAAGGATACAAAGTTCAGTGTAGTTCAAATGTCCAGACACTGTAATAACCATTAAGACAAAGGCCACTGAGGTGAGCAGCATGAGGCAGCAGTGTGTAGGTCGCAGCAAGTATCAGAGAATTTTTGCCTAGTGTATCACCCAGCTGCAGAGGCTGGTGAGCTGTCTCAGCCAGACACTGTTATCTGTGTGCACAGATACCACGTTCTGGAACATTTACAGCTATCACCAATGGCATCAAATGGCACTGGGAGGTGACACCTCTATGCTTGACAACAGCGGCAGCATACTGGCCCAGGAATAGAAAAAGAAGAAAAGGTTGGAGCACCTTTTTTGCTCCCAGATATAGTTTCTGTGAGCTTGCAGTAGTGCAAAAGAGAGCAGAGTCAGCTGATTATTTAGAATCTTTAACAGTCTGAGGATTAGATCTCAGTCCAATCTGCCATCAGCTCTATTCAGTCTGCCAGTCTCACCAGCCATCAGACTTTCTGCTGGTCTGCCATTTGCCAAAGGAATCTTAGATGGTGAATCTGTGGTGTGCCTTGGAATCACGCAGAGACTGGACAAGTATCAGAATCGAATTTTATTAAGCATTGCTAAACATAAAAGCCACATCAAGTTTAGGATTTTCCTGGATATTCCTGTTCTGAAGATAGGCAGGGATTGGAGAGCACTTTGGGATGTACCACATACATTTGCTTTGCCTTTACTCTTCCCTGGGTAGGTACTGAATGCCTTTACTGGAGACTGGGTTAAGTAGATCCTTGTTCTGAAACAGATCCCTGTTAATATACTTTCATGTTCTTAACTTTTACATGTACGAAACTCTGCCTGATTGTGGTCCCTTTAAGCTTGTCATTTTTATGACATCTTGGTCAGGGAATTAGAATAAATAGGGTGGTTCTGCATCCCTAAATTATTCCTAGATTTCTTATTATCCAAAAGTTACTGAGGATTTTACTGAAAAATAGTGTGGGGGTTTGCCTCTGTTCTGTTTTCCTTCTTTTGTTGTTTTAAAAACAGATGGCCAGACACATTTAATTAGCATCATCCTATGGGCTGAGGAATGATGCATGCTAAATATTACTAAGGAGAATAGTCCTCCACCTTGACTTTTGATGAGAGAGAGCAAATCCTCTGTATAGTAAAAAAGGAGGGAAAGACACCTGAAAAGGGCCATTGAGAATATGACTAGAATTGACTAGGTCTTTGTGTAGCATTTGTCATTTCCTTGATATGGAATTGTTTAAAAGAGGTTGAAATTAAAAATAGCAATGACAAATGGCAGGTTTTTAATATCTTCTGTGAAGCTAATGACTAAAGATATAATCTGATGTAGACTATATTATTAGCTATTTTTTTTTTTTTTTTGCACCATGGATATGTCATTGTCATCAGAATCTAACATTTTAACTGGCTACATGGAATTTGAATAACCCAGCAAAATTTACTTGCTCTTTACCTTAAAAAGGATGTTGGTGTGTCCAGCTTTGAGAGAAGAGTTCTTCTGTCTTACCAGAAAAAAAAAAAGATTGAAATTATCACCAATGTAGAACATTAAATAACCTGCAGAGTGTACCCATGTCATTTCTGCAATGAAAGTTCACCAAGACTTTAAAATTTTCTGAATTAAAAACCAAACCAAAACAAAACCCACAAAAAAAAACTCCTTACCAAAATAATAAAAAAATCAGAGGAAGGTGACTGTGTTGAAAAATTTTAAAACAGGTCATTAGCAAGAGATTTTTGAATGAAAGTGGACACTTCTCAGGTCTCAGAAAATTTAGCATTTTTAAAAATTTTTAAACCCTCTCTTATTCTGGGTTTAAAGAAAATGAAAGGAGGTAATTTGCCAGAATGGCCATTTCTTGATAACATTCCTGAAACTATGAGATTTTTTTTTTCCTAAAGAATCCCAGGCAGGATATTGAAATGCACAAGAGGATGAGAAGCCACAAACCTGGGGAGCTGAGGACCCTTTTGAGCCACACAACAGTTGCATGGCCAGTGTGATGACTCTGCCAAATCAACAGGTGAGCCCTTCCCTTTTCAGTAAGTTCTGCTACTGGAGAGGGTTCAGGTGAAAAGAACCCATGTTACGATGGACCAAAAACTGTGTAAGAATCAAAAAAGACAAAGATAAGTACTGAATTTTCAAACCTTAAACAGAAGGTAGCTTAAAGTTCTCTGTCATCATATATATTTATTGTAATAAATGGTATGGAATAATTGGAGGTTTTTATGAGTATGTAGTATAAAATCATTCATGTCTGAGAAAGATGTGTCCAGGAACTATGCTGCCTTTGTCAGCAGCCAGAGACGAGGCCGATTTGCAACAGAAAAGAGGGTGGCATTGAAAGGAGATGGGTCTCCTCCGAAGATGGGACTGCCAACAACCCAGTGATCAACACCTGATATGCATCCACCTGATATTCATCTGGGACACGTCATCACCAGAGTGCATCCCAATACACTCTATACATCCCAATAAATCTAATCAAGCAATCATCTTCTCCCAGAAAGCTGTAGAGTGGGCAAACAGCAGGGAAAGAAAACTCCATAAATATTCAAGAACAGAGAAAAAGACAAAGGAGGATGGAGCATTTCACCATTCCGCCAGAGAACAGTATAAAAACAGACCCTGCAAAGATGGACTTTGTGAACAGGACAGGTTCTGTGTGATAGAGGCCAAATCTTGGTTCACCCAGCTCTGACCCTGGGCTCAGAAGTGATTTCTTTGGATTGTGGCTTTCTCGGACTTTTTCTATGGCATCTTTTCAATAAATTTCCTTTTATCGATGAAATTGTCTGTTCATTTATAACATTTATGAATCACGCAAATAGATGAGATTTTGTTAATTATGCTGATTGAAACTGAGGAGAGCTCTGATTAACCTATTAAGTAAAAATCTAATGAGCTAAAAAATGGACAATGTGGAAGAGAGAGAAAATACAATTTTACTCACATTTGAGAGGGTTCTTGCCTAATAATGTTCATTTGGAAAAAGGATCATGGCATAAAGGAAAACAGGCAATCATAGGAATCAGATTTTTTCTGAAAGGTAGATTTTCATAAAATTTAATTTGATCTCTCATTGCTCCCAGAACAGGGTGCCATACTTCACTCCAAATAAAGGATATTGAATAACCCATCTCAAGATGGAGACAGAAAAGAAAGATTTTGTTCAGTCTGAGGTAGATTAGAGAGTCTTCATTTCCTGCGTCCTTAGAACAGGTTTCAGATGTATGTTGAGAAGATGCAGCTGCAATTTCTCTACCTTGGGTGCTCTCTCCTAGAGAAAAGCGGAACAGTAAAGTTCCTGTTCCTGCTTTCATAGAAGGAACAAACCCTTTAAGACTTTGGCTAGCTGGGAAAAATGCAGAGACCACTGTGCTTTTATGTATTCTTGGAACACACTCATCACATCTGATTCCCTGCTTTGGCCATAATTTCTGGTTATTAGCAGCAGGAGAGCAGTCCTAAGCAGCTGTAGGAAGGGATAGATGTATTATGCAGGACAGGCCATCACCCTAACCACCACTTATCCTGAGTAGTCCTTTTAAAGTGCACCTCCATTAGCATTACAATGCAACTAAAAACCTGCTTCTGGACTGAATCTCCCCATTGTCCCATTTAAGGCACCTAGGAGCCAAAGGAATGGAGAGCGCACAAATGGAATTCCCTCTCAGAGTAGAGTAAACTGCATGATGTACTCTAGGAGGGCACCTGATGCAACTCCATGTGCTAGTGGGTATTCCAGCAATGGGACCAGATTAGAGCTAGTACAAAATACCTCCATGAAATACAGTGAGTGTAAATATTGGCTCTTCAGCCCATCTGGTTTTCTCTACAGTTTCTTTCCTGCTGAACCACACTGCTTGTTAAAAGTAAAAAGTGCTGGAGTTCACTGGCTCTGCCTTCCTGCTTCTCCAATATTTCAAAGAAATAAAAGGTTATACAGATAGATGAAGCCAACAAGGTTAGCATGATCCCTGAATACAAACAAAGCTCAGACACTTGGCCTAGTGTAGTGACTGCATTTCAGTGAGTGAGACCTCCAGACATACCACCTCTGACTGGAAGCTACTGAGATGTTTTTGACATAAGTCAAGGCAAATCCAGTAAATGATTAGACATGAAACCTCCTAGGGTTGCTTGGATATGACTGGAACTGGCACTGGTAACTCAAACAGAATTTTTTTTTTCTCAGTGAGAGAGTGATCATGCACAAAATGACACAGCACAGTGCCTTCCTTTTGGAGACAGAAATCAGTTCCCTTACACTCCACCATTGTAACTGTGGGAAAGGTGTTAGTTCTGGTACTCCAGTCCTCTTTGTATCTCTGACCTTCTGTGGCTATTTGTGACTGGCAGGAAATGGATGAGCCTCCCCCAGCACTGTCGAGGGGGCTGCCCAGTGGCTGCCCTGGGAGGCTCTGCCTTAGCTCCTGCAGTCTGCCCCAGTCCACAGTCGACCTCAATAAAACCGACTGAAGAAACCGTGTGTTAAAATTCACTTTTCATGTCCTCTGGAAGCTTGAAGGACTAACCAAACTTATCTGAAGCTTTAATCACTTGAGCTCTGTCAACTAAAACAAGGACATCACACAGTAGCACAGCCATCTTTGGTTTGTGGTCTGCAGACTTCACAGATCCATGAGCTACTTGTAAGGTACCACTGAAAGGCAACCAAAGGAAAGCATTTTTTGCTTTTCAAGCTTGTTTATATCAACTGGAAATTTTTGGACTGCACGTGTAAAAATTTTGAAAGACAACTCAAGCCCTAAGCCTTCCTAACCATACAACAAACCAGAAATTTTATCTCCATGACTCAATGTTCCATTGTTATAATACAGATTATACCAGTCAAGGTACTTGTAATTTTTCAAGTATTTGTCACCACAATGTAAGATTTATCTACAAGTATTTTCATTTCTCTAAGAAATACAAGGCAGGAAGCTTAATGAAAGAGCTTATTTTGTATCATGACAAATCCTTTTCTCTAACTCAAGATTTAAAACAGAACTATATATTTTTGGAGGGAGGATGGGGGTGTGGGTTGATAATGGACTGTTCAAACTAAGGCTAGAAAAGACCACATAATAGGAGCTATTAAAATTAAAGTATTTTATTGGTTGCCCTTGCAGATCTCAGTCTCCTCTGTGCCCAGAGTGTTTGCGTGCATGTGTGTGCATGAGCATGAGGAGAGCAACTCTAGCTGTGAAGATTTTAGTCCTCAACCTCTTGGGGCTACAGCAGTAGAAGTGATAAGTCAAAAATCAGACAACAGACCAAAAATAAGAGAAACACAGAACCACTTTTTTTTCTCTCATTTCATAGACATGAAATAAGTCTGAGTGCCTGAGCCACTCATCATTTAGCCATATTAGTTAGCCCAAGTTTTTCAGGTACGTTGGTTGAAACAGGGCTTGAATTACTGGAGTAAAGGGAGGGCAGTGGTAAGGGACATCAGCTTTCAGGAGCCTGTTCCTCAGTCAGGGAACACCATGGGCATGAGGCAGGGACAACATATGTTTACTATTATGCATAATACTTCAATTTCTTCAGGCTGCAACAGTGTTGAAAACAAACCTGATATTTTCCATATGCAGACAAAAACACAGTCTCTTTTCTTGAAAGCTTAGGGCCTAGGAGAAGATTTACAGGCAGGGGAACAGCAAGTCTGGGCTGACTAAAGTGGTAACTACAGTGAGCACTCCTCTAAGACAGACCTTCCTTTCCTCCTGGAGCCAAACTGCCATTGCACCTCACCACTTTCCCCTCCTCCTGGATCCCCTGTGCCAAAGTTTGGCCTTGCCAGCCATCTGTGGCTGAAACACGGCCCTCAAATGCCACGTGGGAGCTTTGATGTGTGCCTCTGGGGAGGACATGGCACCTCCTGTTTGTCTTTGTGGTGCTCTGTGTCCCCTCTGCTCCTGCATGAGCTGGTGCTCTAGGGTGTGCCTGATGCTGGGACCTATGGCTGCCCTCGTGTCTGGGCAGAGGAATTTTCCAAGGTGTGTCAATTGGAGCTTTACCATGCATTTTTCTTAAATGAGGAAGCTCTGACTGTACCAAATAATAATTGTGAGATAAATAATTCACAGTATTTTTTCCTCTAAATTCAGTTGTTGAAATATTTTTCACAATCTGTTTTTTCATGTGACCAGTTTGAAGAAAACCTTTTCCTCGTTCTTCAGCTGCTCAGTCCCCAGCCTCTTACAGATTTTCCCTTCTGAAGCCGATTCCTTCCACTCTTAGTCTAGCAATTCCTTGCTGTTATTTTGCCATGTGTGAATTAGACCTGATGTTGTAATGACAAGAACAGAAGAAACAGATACATTTATTTAAATGTTTCAGAACCAAAGTAGGAGAGGTGGCTCCTTTTGTTTTCAGTATCAGTACATCAAGTCTCACCATCTGACTCAGAAACCCATTCAGCAGGTGAAGTTTGCAGAGCCTTTAGGATAGGAGCCCTCCCACACTGCATGCACAGATAAATATCTGATCTTATCGTTCATCTGAAAAAAATCTCCAAGGCAAAAGGAAACAGAAATATGGTTTCATAGCTAAAGTAGTAACACATGCTGAAATGCAGTCTCATCCCACTAGAGGGTGGTCTGGTCTCCCTCATGTTACAGTTGAGGTGTGCAGGCAAAGATTTTTCAGAAAGTCTGAGCCCACTTTATTAAGAGTCAGCAACATCAAAGTATTCCTGGTCTGAGTTTTTCCAAGAGCTTCATGTCCCACCATCAACATTGAAACTACCCTGTCATTTAAACAAATAAACACATTGTGCCTCTCACTGAAGAGCTGACATTCTACAAATATTAGCATGCTCTGAGGTCTTCTACCAGTGCACAACTGAGCATGTATGAAAGAGCAAAACATGGCTCACTGCTGGCGTTAAAGTTCTTGGCTTGCTACCACTTTGAAACCTTCAAAATCTGTTTCTGTGGTTTATAGTTTCTTCACATCATTTTCACAGAAGGCTGCATTATTACAAGTAAAATAAGACAAATTCTTATGACTTAGCCTGTGTTTTGACTGTATATCACAGTGAACCAGAGAAAGGGCTTTACCTCAAGTGATGAACTGGAGGCTCTTCCATAAGGTTTAGGAGAGCTGGCAGCTAGTCTCACAACCATCTCTCACATCAGCTACATGAGATTCATCAAAAATAGCTTCCACTGCAAAATCATCCCTCTCCTTTGTGAGCCATGCCCCCTCTGCTACCCTTCCCAGGACATCCTGCTTCTCTCTCTTTCTGTTCCTTCATGTGTGCTCCAATGCACAAATCCCCACCTCCAAGCTTAGTAGCACACCCTTCAAAAATCCTTGTCTTATTCCTCCTTCTTAGATGCATGCTGTGATCATCAAGAAAATGTAATTTCAACCCTCTTTCTGCTTCCTGTTACCTCTGATGATAAAAAAACATTTAGGACCTTTGCAAGGAAAAGTAAAGGTACAGCTTTACATCATGAAACTGACGCTGCATCAGGCATCAACTCAAACACCACTGCATTTAGTCAGAATCCCAAAGATATTTCTGAGAATTTCATCCAGTATCTTGGTTCCTACCCCAATTTCTACCTGCATGGGAATCCTCCCTTTTATGACCGTGGGAGTAAAGACACAACACATGGCATAAACTCTGTTCATACACCTGTGCAAAACTTTCTCTGTTAGGAGTTTTTGTCCCAAAATGAATTAGGCTTTAGATCCCTTTTCCTCTGATAAGGTTTTTTCTTGTTGACTCCTTTTCATAAGTATTGTTTACCAAGTGTGGTAGTGGGTAAATGAAACACTTTATCTCAAAAAACATGTGGTGGAAGGTATTTTCAGCCACAAAAATTGGCCATATCTAAGAATGTTTCAATTTGGATGCAGGCTTACTCAAAAAATATGAAGACTGTGAGTAAGCCAGAGGACAATTCACCATTACATTAATAGTATATATACTCATATTTTGAATTATATGGGAACAAATTTAAAGTAATTAAGTAAAAACATACTAGTTTGCATGAGTTTGCTTTCTCATCCATTTTAGGAGACATAACTTGCCTCTTTGGCTTTATCTGTTTCATGTAGTTGAGACAGCAAAAGTGTTATAAGATTAAAGAATTCATTATTTATCTCATGACATTTGAATAATATCAACAGATATGACACAGCTGTCAATGATAATCAAGACTACCTTCAGCTGTGAGTTTGGATGCAAATCACAACAAAACAGGATGATCTGATGCAATATAATGAGTTATTACATCATTCATCTGGTTTATATAAACAAACATGGCAAATAAAATCTTTTCATAAATTCTTTACACTTCAATGTCTTAAACATTACATAGGATGTGGCATATTTGGCTCTTGTACTGGGGAAGGAAGTGATATGGATGGGAAGTATGACACTCAGGTCTCACAAAAAGATTCAGGCTGCCTCTGTGGGCTCCTTTTTGGTGACAGCAGAGTTTTGATGGGCGGTGTTGTCTCTAATAAGTAAGGAAGTGTTCTATACCTATTAGCTGTCCTACAAATTGGTTCCAACATCTGGATACCACTGTTAATAAGTTTGGGAAGAACATTTGGTCCTCATCTAAAACACTGCAAACACTATCATGATGTGGACTGTGAAATTTTAAGTAAGACTACTGCTGTTTTGATTATACTCTGAGATAAAAAAATAAAAGCAAGCAGCTCTCTAAATAATGTAAAAATGCAAGAACACCAGCACCCTTTAACAGGCATCTCTGCAGCAGGTAAAACACTAGGTTTTCTTTTATAGCAGAACTTATCCAAGCAGGAAACTGATGTCTGGTTTTTGTTCCCCATGTGAAAAGGGAAGGGAAGGGAAGGGAAGGGAAGGGAAGGGAAGGGAAGGGAAGGGAAGGGAAGGGAAGGGAAGGGA